>PVJS01001425.1:15442-98275 GCA_004027185.1 Glis glis | reverse complement strand
GTGGCTGCTTCCCAAAGGATCCCGCCCCTTCCTGGGTGCCGGTCAGGCTTCCGGTGCATGCTCCATCCCACTGACCAATAAGTTTAAGGACCACGCAGGCCCCCAATAAGATGCAACACCGAGTCCAGCTATCCAATGGCAACGGGCCAACTCAGTTTAGGCCTGTATTTAATCCCAAGCACGGCAGCGTGCTCTCTCTTCTGATCGCCTTTCTTCTGACCCCCTCCCCGTCGCTGACCCCGCCGCTCGAATAAATCTCTTGGCTGCATGGTCGTCTCCGGTGCGGTTGTTTTTGCCTTTCAGTGCTGGCTACTTTCACTGCAATTTATCTACATTTTGTAGCCATGAACATCATGAGCACTGGCTGGAGTTTTGAGACCTCAGTGTTTCCACATAGAGTGTCTCATAGTTGTGTATCTATCAACTGACATACTTGTCTCCCAAGGTATATGTTTTTATACTATTATACAAAATTAAAGGAATAAGGAATGAAATAAAGATACCAGAACAAGAGTTACAATATCTGAGCACAGTAATATGAAAAGCTCAAAAGATATTTAACAATCTATCCTAGTTTCTAAAAATGATCAGACTAGACCCACCTGGTTAGCACATGTACTCTAGGACATAGAGAACCATAGATCTGAAGGTGTCTGGAGGACCATTCTCAGGGAAAATCCTTTATCAAAGAAGCATTCCCAGAAAATGGAATGGAAAACTTTGGAGTAGAACTTGACTTAATACTGAAGGTTATTCAGGGAAAAACAAACAAACAAAAACAGGAAGAAGAAGAAATAAATACTTTCTGGTCATTTTATGTTTCAAAACAGTCTCATGAGGAAGTCAAATGAAACTCTTGTGGTCACAGCCTAAAGGAGGTGTTCCAATTGCATCCTCCAACCCTGATGAAATGTAGGACTCAATATCGCACAGCATGATGCTCTGCTATAGTTTGTATCAGGAATGTCCCCCAAAAGCCCACATGGTGCTATTGGGTGCTACTGGGGAGCAGTAGAACCTTTAATAGGTGGGGCATAGTGGAAGGAAGTCAGGTCATTGAGGGCACGACTTTGGAGGGGCTATTGGGTGCCAGCCTTCTTCTGTCTCTTTGCTTCCCAGCCACCATGAGGTCATTGGGTTTCCTCTGCCACACACTCTGCCATGATTTTCTGCTTCGCCACAGGCCTAAAAACAACAGGGCCAAGTGACCATGGACTTAAGCCTCTGAAACCAGGAGCCAAAATAAACTTTTCCTCTCTTTAAGTTATTTATTTATATTTTTGTGGTACTGGGGATTGAACCCATGGGCATTCTACCTCTGAGCTACACCCACAGCCCTATTTTGTTTATTTTTTTTATTTCAAAATAGGATCTCACTAAGTTGTGGAGGGCCTCACTAAGTTGCTGAGGCTGGCCATGAACCTGCAATCTTCCTGTCTCAGCTTCCCAAGTACTAGGATTACAGGTGTGTGCCACCATGTTTGGCTCCTTTATTAATTTCAGGTATTTTGTCACACTGATGGAAATCCAACGAGCACATGCTCCCAGAAGTGGCATAATGGCAAGAGGTGGTGATGTACGTGCACGTGAGACTGCCAACTTCTCTGCGGCATGTACATACAACCATGGGTGTAGGCTGGGATCACCAACGCCACAGTGAGATGGGTTTTGTTAAAGATTAGACGTTCAAAAGAGGTACAAGCACAGCACATTAAATAAAGATGTTTTCAATGACAGTAACAGAAATCACGTCACTGGTGGACAAAGCAACATTAACACATTTGGCTGCTTCCAAAGGTTCCAATAAAGGATCTACCAACTATCAAAAGAGGTTCTACAGAGTAACCTGACTCTTGATGACGTGTTTAAAGGACTATAAAGAAGGGGAGCAAGGAAAGACTGTTAGAAGCAATTATACCCTCTAAATAAAAGTCTCCCCCTTTCACATCTTTGTTGAGATACAGTTCACATAACATTAAATTCACCCATGTAAATATATGATACAGTGGTTTTTAGTATATTGACAGAGTTGTGCAACCATCATAATTTAATTGTAGAACATTTGTATTACCCCCAAAAAAGACTGCACAAATATTGGCAATCACTCCCCATTCCTTTTTCCCGATCATCCCATCACCTCTCCAAGCAACCGCAAATCTACCTTGTCTCTTTGGATTTGGCTATTCTGGACATTTCCTATGAATGGCATACAAAATGTGGTCTTTTGTGTCTGTCTTCTTTTATTAAGTTAAATGTTTCCAGGCATGAGTCATACTTCATTCCTTTATATGACCACATAATATCCCATTATATTAACATTACACGTTTTGTTTATATCCACTTATCTCTTGATATATATTTGGGTTGTTCTACTTTGGGGCCATTATGAATAATGCTTCAGTAAACATCCACAAACATGTTTTTGTATAGACCTATGTTTTCATTTCTGTTGGGTATATACTTAGGATAGAAATTGTTGGGTAATATGATAACTCTATGTTTAACCTTTGGAAGAAATGCCAAACTGTTTTCGAAAACAGCGGCAACATTTTACATTACTAACAGAAGTGGATGCAGGTTCCAATCTTCCAACGTCCCTGCCAGCATCTTCTTGGATTATAAACATCCAAGTGAAGGTCAAGTAGTTATATTATTGCAGTTTTGACTTGCATTTCCTTTATGGAATAAATGTTGAGCATCTTTACGTGTGCCTATTGGCCATTTGTATATCTTCTTTGGGGAAATGTTTACTCGAACACTTTGCTCATTTCAAAATTGGATTATTTGTTTTTTATTGCTGAATTGTAAGAGTTACTTATGTATTCTGGATTCTAGACCTTCTCAACTTTCTCAGTAGTGTTCTTTGAAACACAAATATTTTAATTTTGATGAAGTCCAAGTTCTCTATTTTTTCCCTCTTTGGTCGAGTGAGCTTTGGATGTCATACTGAAGAAATCATTGCCTGGTCCAAGGAAATGAAGATTGGCATCTATACTTTTTTAAAGAGTTTTATAATAACTCTTATATTTAGGTATTTTATCTATTTGAGATACTGTTTATATATAATATGAGGCAAGGATCTAATTTTATTCTTTAGTATGTGAATGTCTATTGATCCAGCACCATTTGTTGAAAAAAACTATTATTTCCCTCAATGAATGGTCTTGGCATGCTTCTCAAAATCTCTTGATCCCAAGTGTGCAAATTTCTTTCTGGAATTGCAAGTCTAGTCCATTGATCTGTCCTTGGGCCAGTACCACACTGTCTTGATTATTGTAGCTTTGTAGTAAGTTCTGAAATTGGAAAATGTGAGCTTTTCAACATTCTCCTCCTCCTCCTCCTCTTCCTCCTCCTCCTTCTTCTTCTTCTGCAAAAAAGATTGTTTTGGCTATTCTGGGTCTTCTATGCAGTTGTTCAGGAAAGGATACAATCCAATACTGCATGTTCTACACATGTATTAGTTCTCATGTATTTTCTTATTGATCTTCTTTTTAAATGTTCTATCCATTGTTGAAAGTGGATTATCAAAGCCTACAACTATTATTGCATAGTTGTCTCTTTCTCTCTTCAAATTTGTCGATTTTAGCTGGGAATGGTGGCGCACTCTGTAATATGAGTACTTGGGAGGCTGAGACTGGAGGATCACAGGTTTGAGGCCAGCCTCAGCAGCTTAGGGAGGCCCTCAGCAACTTAGCAAGACCTTGTTTAAAAATAAAAAGGGTGGGGTGTGTGGCTCAGAGATGGAATGCCCATGGGTTCATCCCCAGTACTAAAGAAAATAAAAACACCCACATTTGTCAATTTCCACAATTTTCAAATCTGTCAGTTTTCACAATTGACAAGTCTGTCAGTTTGGGGAGTCTGTCATTTGGTGCATGTATGTTTATGATTGTCATATCTTATTGACAGATTGACCCCTTCCTTACCTACTTCTAGTAAGAATTTCTGTCTTAACGTTTACTTTGCTTGATATTAGTATAGCCACCCCAGCTCTCTTGGTCACTGAAGAGGGTATCTTTCCCTTCTTTCACATCCATCCTATTTGTGTCTTTGGATATAAAGTGAGTCTACCGTAGACAGCATAGAGTTGGTTCATTTTACCCCCTCAATTCTAGCAATCTTTGTCTTCTTTTTCTTCTCATCCTTTCCATCCTGAAAGAAGAGTTTGTTCATAAGACATATGGGTACTATGAGAAACTCTATCTTTTATTTTATTTTTCATGGTTCTGGGGATTGAACCCGGAGGCATTCCACCTCTGAGCTATACCTCCAGCCATATTTTATTTTTTATTTTGAAACAGAATCTCACTAAGTTGCAGGTGGCCTTGCTAAATTGCTGAGTCTGGCTGCAAACCTGTGATCCTCCTGTCTCAGCCTCCCAAGTGCTGGGATTACATGTATACACCACCGCACCCTTCAAACTCTATCTGTTATTCATGGCCTTAGTTCAATTACAGAAGGGAAAGAGCAAGATAGAGTTAACCAAATAACTGGGGGAGAGAACAAGACAAAGCATGTGGCCAAATCTTCCCCTCCTCTAATTTAAATTTTCATAAAGCTGCTGTAAAGCTTTGTTACAACACTGGCTAATAAAATAAAACTGGATACCTGAAATTCTTTCTCTAGTCAGAAGTCTCACTTACTTTTGGTTTTCTGAGGCTTCAGGGGTGGGAATCCTTTGCAGCTGATTAAAACAATTGTTTGCTGGTGGGCTTAGCTTGGGTTGGTATTAATTCATTGATATAGGAGGAAGCTTTAGAGATATGCTCTGCTGGGTGGTTCTCTTAAACCACAGAATTTTGTTGCCACACCCTTAGTCTGCAATGGCTATTCTCGTTTGAAGAGCCTTTGTTTCTAGTAGATTCTAAGACAATGCCATTGATTAAATTATTTTATATATTTTCTTTTTGCTTGTTTGTTTATTTGTTGGATCTGGCGATTGAGCCCAGAGCCTCACACATGCATACTACCACTGAGCCCTGGTAAAATTATTTTAATCCTCACTTCCGTAATTATAAGAAGCTCCAATTTTGATGACTGTTTGCATTCCCAACCATCAGACATAGTGAGACCATCTGGGTGCGCTTCTGTCCTTGAATCTGTAGGATTCTGTAAACATGATCCAAACTCAAGTCTTGTGGAGTTTGGTTCATGTCATGCTGTATCTATTCCTTAACAACTGCACAAAAGATGCAATATTATTAATGTTTCACTATTTCCAGCACATCCTTCTCTGGGAACTCTTTATTAATGAGTTTTCTATGGCAGAAGTAATTTAAGATACGACAAGAATAAGTGGGTCATTTGTCTCATCCTTGTCAGAGTCTAGCTCTGGATTCTCCTGGAGGCAGAGATACCAGAGGAAAAGCCTGAGCTCTCAGGGGTCCAGATGCAATCCTCATTTAGTTGGATTAAGTGGGCTCTAGACATATTAAGCTACTAACTAAAATTCTTTTCAGTAGATGAGCTTACATTAATCAAAATGAGAATATCTTTGATCTTAGGGATACCATATTACTTTATGTGTTAATTATTTTTTTGTATGTGGTACTAGGGATTAAACCCAGGGACCTTTGACCTCTGAACTGCACCTCCAGCTCTATTTTATTGATTTTGAAACAAGGTCTTATTAAGTTGCTGAGGGCTTCACTAAGTTTCTGAGGCTGGCCTCGAACCTGTGATCCTCCTTTACATCTCAGCCTCCCAAGTACTGGGATTACAGGAGTGTGCCACCACACCCAATTGTGTTATTCTTTTTTAGGGCTTAACAGTCATTAAAAATGTGTGTTTCTTTTCTTACTTGTATAATTCTTCTGAAATTTAAGAGCATTTGCATTGTTTTAAAATTTTATAGCTACCACTTCTTGTGCTCTTATGCCTTCTGTTCCATTTCATCTAGTTTCTCAGCACCTGTTGGCTGGAATCTTGCATCTGTAGTCCTGCTTTAATAAGCAAGTACTTTATTTAATTAAAATTTATGGAAAAATATTTGGCCACAGTTTTGATTGCTTGGTAATAAGTGTTTCTTATTTTATTTTTCAAATTTCTTTTTTAAAAACAATATCTTTTAGCGATCATGTATTGTTTTCTTTTTATTATTCATTATAGACAGAGATGATTTTTCCCTGGACTAGCTATTTTGGGGGAGGTTGTTTAGTAAACAGGTTTAGTTGATAGCCCAGATAGACTGGGATTTGGGGTGTCTTATACATACATACCCTTTGTTTCCCCTGAGGTAATAGATTAAAACATGTAAATCAATATAAGGTCTCTCTTTCCTCTGCTGACCTGCCATAGACTACTTCCTGCAAACATGGCTACCCGTGTGAATTTGCCACTTGGCTAACTTCTCCGAACCTCACAACCAGAAAGGGCCCAGCAATGCTCTTGACAAAAGTGTCTGTACTTCAGTTGGTGTCTTTTATCTTCAAGAAACATAACTCTCTGGCTTCTTCCATATTGGAAACTGTGGAGTTTTCTTGCCCCTAAATTATCACTGTGTGGTGTTTTTCCTTCTCTTCTTTCCTTACAATTCTTTTTTTTTCTTTTTTGGCAGTAATGGGGATTGAAGCCAGGGGCATTCTACCTCCGGGCTACACCACCAGCCCTATTTTTTTATTCTTTATTTTGAAACAGGGTCTCACTAAGTTGCGGAGGGCCTCACTAAGTAGCTGAGGCTGGCCGCCAACCCGAATCCTCCGGTCTCAGCCTCCCAAGTACTGGGATTACAAGTGTGCGCCACCACACCCGGCTACAATTCTTGATCTCCTTGTTCAACCCCAGTTAATTTAAGGAGCCCTTGCACCTATTTTAGATCATAGAAAAATTAGCTTCTGCTAATTTTGTTGTTAAAATGTGGTTTAACCCCAAAGATGCTACCAAAAAACTCTTAGAACTGATAAACAAATTCACCAAAGTTGCAGAAAACAAATCAACATACAAGAATATGTATCTTTTTTATACACCAAATGAACTCACTGAGAATGAAATCAAGAAAACAATTCCATTCACAGTAGCCTCAAAAATACCTATTATAGCTGGGCTTGGTGGCATGCCTGCAATCCCAGTACTTGGGAGGCTGAGAAAGGAGGATCACAGGTTTGAGGCCAATCTCAGCAATTTAATAAGAGTCTCAGCAACTTAGTGAAACCTTGTTTCAAAATAAAAAAATAAAATAGTGCTGGGGGTGTAGCATGGAGATAGAATGCTCCTGGGTTCAGTGCTCAGTACCCAAAACAAACAACAACAACAAAAACCCTATTAATAAACCTAATCAAGAAAATTAAAGACCTCTACAATAAAAATTCTAAAACACTGAAGAATGAAATTGAAGACATTAAAACATGAAAATACCTTCCATATTCTTGGATTGAGAGAATAATACCAAAGAATCTATACACAGTAGTTATTTTATGTCCTCAATTCTGTTCCTTGATAAAGGAGCTTTCTTTCTATTAGGTTGACAATGTCGGATACGTTCCTTTCAACTCTCCTCTCGTAAAGGGCATGGGCATGTAACCTGCTTCTAGTCCAGGGGACTGAGGGGAGTCTGCTGGCCAGGAGATTTTTGTTTTTAACAATAACAATAAAATGATGGATAGTTGGAAGTACTCCTCTTTTTTCCCCTCCCCAACCAAATGTGTGACATCTCTGGGACTATAGCAGCCATTTTGCAATTATGAATACAAGCATATGCACCAAGCAGATAAACTGTAAAGGCACACTGGAAACACAGAAAGGAGACATTTGAGCCCTTGATTTCATTAATGTGATGCTTAACCATGGAATTTCAGGCTTCCTGTGCTTTAGCACAGTTTAGGAATGAGAGCCTTAGAACAGATTCTCTTCTATACCTGAATTTGCTTTCTATATAGAATTTGCTTTTTTGGTTTTTTTAAATACATTTATTGGTGCATTATAGTCTCACATTATAATGTAGTTTAGAGTAATACAGACACACATGCGAATAGCACTTGGTGGGCTTTCCCCCGGCTCCCTCCCTAAGCCCTCCTGCCCCCATTCATGATATTGAGATTGGCATTGGTATTCTCACATATGTACATAATGTCAATGGAAATGTTTCCTTCATTAATTCTCCCCCCACCCCATCCTCCCTTAGACCACCTCTCTCACTCCACGAGGGTTTCTCCACCATTATCTAAAGTTCCTCTTATGTTCTGATTACTCCCTAGCTTCCACATATGAGAGAAAACATATGACTCTTCACTTTCTGTGACTGGCTAATCTCACTTAACACAATGTTCTCCAGGTCCATCCATTTTCCTGCAAATGATATAAATTTGTTCTTTATTGCTGAGTAGAATTCCACTGTGTATATATCCCATTATTCTGTGATCCATTCACCTGTTGATGAGCACCTAGGTTGGTTCCATGATTTGGCTATTGTGAATTGTGCTGCTATAAACATGGATATGCATGTATCGCTATAATATTCTGATTTCAGTCCCTTTGGAAAGCTACCCAGGAGTGGTATAGCTGGATCAAAAGGTGGATCCATTCCCAGTTTTCTGGGGAATCTCTACACTGATCTCCATAGTGGCTGCATTAATTTGCAATCCCACCAACAGTGTATGAGAGTTCCTATTTCTCCACATCCTTGCCAGCATTTATTGTTGTTTGACTTCTTAATGATTGCCATTCTAATTGGGGTTAGACAGAATCTAGAATTTGCTTTTTGAACTATTCCTACGCCTTTTATGTTGGAATCTAAGACAACCATTTGTAATTGAGGGCTTTCAAGACTAATGATGACTCTGCACTAAATCATGACTATTTGCTCCCATGGAAGAATGAAAGGCTTTTTGTTTTTATCATTTTTTGAATTCCTAACCATTATTATTCTTTGCAAAAATTTCCTTGTCTTCTATAACTCTTCTTGGGAACAATTTTTCTTGCTCAGAGATCGCTCTAGTTTTTACTTCTGCGTGTCATTCAATTTTTAATCCAGAAGAGTCTTTGTCCCCAGCTCATCCATTTACAATCCTATGTTTTGTCTATATGCACTTCTCTCCCAGTGCTCCTGGAAACAGATGTTGTTGCCTAAGCTCTTTCCTCGATGAAATAAATAAAACAGGATTGACATTTAAAAAAAAGCCCAGCATTTTCTGGTTTCAAATTATTTTAAACAGCAAACCCAGATGTTCTATCTGATCCAGCTGTCATTAAATGGATGAGTTCAATTTTCTATCACTCTGTAAGACATTTAATTCAGCTGATGAAATGGCATGAAATAAAGGTATTTTACAAGCACTCAAAAATCACTATTTAGTTATCTCACATTCTTTTTACTTTTATTTTATTTTTTGTACTGGGGATTGAACCAGGAGCATTTTACCTCTGTGTTAAACCCCCTATCGCTATTTTATTTTTTATTTTGAAACAAGACTTTGCTAAATTGCTGAGGGCCTTGCTAAGTTGCTGAGGCTGCCAGCAAATTAGTGAGACCCTGTTTCCAATTAAAAACAAAATAGGGCTGGGAGTGTAGATTGGAGGTAGAATGCCCCTGGGTTCAATCTCCAGCACCACACATGGCGTTGAATACCTGTAATCCCAGCACTTAGAAGCTGAGACAGGAGGATCACAGGTTTGAAGCCAGACTCAGCAACTTCGTGAGACCCTCAGCAACTTAGCAAGACCCTGTTTCTAGATCAGAAAATAAAAATAAAAAGAGCTGGGAATGTATCTTGGAAATAGAATGCCCTTGAGTTCAATCTCCAGTACCAAAAAGAAAAAAAAATAAAAGAAGAAGGTCCTCCCATACCCTATAGTGTCTCCCTGTAGTGTCTCTCACTGGCTGGGTAACCTTGGGGGAAATGGCCTGAGCTCCCTTGGCCTCTGTTTCTTTATCCATGAATGGTAATATAAAGACCTTGTAAAGATAACACTACGGAAGGCCTCTAGCAAGCCACCTGGCAGGTCCTTGTCCAGGGTGGCAGTTAAGTCACAGAAACTGCATCCACCAGGGGCAGGATATGAGCCCTGGCTCTCAACTGCAATCAGAATTTTCTCTCTTTTTGTCTCTCTTCTGTAAATCAAAGATAACAATGGAGCCAGGCAAAGTGGCGCATGCCTATAATCCCAGTACTTGGGAGGCTGAAACAGGAGGATCACAGGTTCGAGGCCAGCCTCAGCAATTTAGCAAGACACTTAGCAAGTGTTTCCAAATAAAAAATAAAAAGGGCTGGGAGTGTAGCTCAGAGGTAGAATGCCCCTGGGTTCAATCCCCAGTACAAAAAAAGAAAATTATCAAAAGAAATTTATACTTAACATAAATAAGACACTAAGTAACAATCATCTTAAATTAATCATACTAATATAATAAGTGTCATTTACTAGTGCTTTTGGTACCACTAGCTAATATTTATGACTGTTTTCAATGTGTTTTAAAATTCCAACAACCCTACAAAGAAGATTGTAAAACATTATAATGATCTTTTAATTTGAATATCTCTATGTGTATTCAGTGTTTAATGAGGATTTTACTTTGAGCATAAGATTTATATTGGCTATATATGGTAAACTAGTTGTGTGGACCAACCCAATTCTATTTTCATGGAGCCTAAAGTGTATTCTGGGAGAAATAATTTCCTAAGGGAAGGATTATATTAATTAGGGTTCTCAAGAGAAATAAAACTATATATATATATATATATATATATTTGGCCTTCCACATTCATGAATTCTGTGTCAACCAGAACCCCTGGCTGTGGAGGTGGATTCAACCATCCATGGATTAAACATATTTTTAAGAAATACACCTGTACTGAACATGTACATACTTTTTTCCTTTGTCATCATCCTCTAAACAATAAAGTTGAACAATTATTTTCATAGCACTTACATTGTATTTGGTGTTATAAGTAGCTAGAAATGAGGAATGAATGTGGAAATGTGCGTAGGTTATGTGTAAATATAGCACCATTGTACATGAGGAACCTGAGCATCTGTGCACTGGGGGGATTCTGAAATGTCTTCAGGGATGACTGTATATAGTTGTTATAGAAAGAGATTTAGTTTGAGGGATTGACTTACATGATTATGCACCATGATCTGCCATCTGCAACCTGGAGACCCAGGATTGCGGGTGGTATAGTTCCAGTCCCAAACCAAAGGCCTGACAACAAGAGTAACAGATGATGTGAGACCCAGTCTAAGTCAAGCCCTGAGAACTAGGAACACATGTAAGAGGACAGGAGAAGATGGTCATATCAGCTTATGTCAAGGGAAAATTCAACATTCTTTTGCCCCTTTGTTCTATTCAGGCTCTCAGTGGCTGAATAGATATATAATGCCCACTTGCATTGGTGAGAATCATCTTTACTCAGTCTACCAATTCAAATGTAATGTGTTCCAGAAACACCTTCAGAGATACCTCAGAAATAATATTTTACCAGCTCTGTGGGAATTCCTTAGGCCAGTCTTGTGGACACATAAAATATAAGAAATTAGTTGGAAGAGGAAAGGAATTCTAAATACAGTATGAAATCCATCACGTGATATTAACTTTTAGCCTAGCTTCTGTTAGTCAGTCTTATAGGAATTAGGGAGGGGCATCTGTAAATTAGAAAGGGAGGAAGAATAAAAAGAAGGAAGGAGAGTGGGAAGGAAGGCAAGAAGGAGGAAAGAAAAAATTCTATTACTGGCACACAGTGCCATATTTTGGGGAGCTCTAACGGAAGGTAATGCCCAGGGGAGGGGCACCTACTCACGATCACCAAGCAGCTTTGAGTAATTGAGAGCAGCTGTTTGGGAATAGCACCTTGGGGAGCAGTGAGGGTTGCTAGAACTAGAGGTAGATTGGCAGCAGATAGACTAAGCACCAGGGACTTTGTAACTTGGAGAAGCAGTAGTGTTGCTGAGAAGCCTGGTGCTGAGAGAAGCAGGGCTGGTGCCCAGTGGAGTAGCCAGGGTGTGGTGGAGAACTTCAATGCCCTTGAAACAAGGCAAGACTCAAACTTGTTATGTGAGATCCTTTAGGGATTTCTAGAAATACTTGCAGAAAAGTGTATGGGGTTCTAAGGTTGTGAGGTTTGCATGTATGGAAAAAGAGCCAGTGAAATTTGAGTGACCCTTGTTATTGAGGCTTAATTTGTGCTCAAAGTGATAGAAGAATTTACTTCAGCCATAGATGAGAAACCTGAGAAACTTTGTCCTAAGTAAGTCACATAGTTAGCAAACACAAGAGTCAGGATTGAATCCAGTCTGTCTCATTCCAAAAACCAACCTCCTTTTCACCTAGTCTAATCTCCTTTAACAGTGAGTCATTCTAGTATTTATGGAGAACCTACTGAGTGCAAGATTATGTAATAAAGTCTGTGGAAAAAGTGCTCAACTGTAAGGAACAAAGAATCCGACCAGGTATTTTTTTATTTATTTTTTTATTTTTTGGTCCTTGGGGTTGAATTCAGGGCATTATACCTCCGAGCTACACCCCTGGTCTTGTGTTAGTTTTTATTTTGAAACAGGGTCTCACTAAGTTGTGGAAGCCTCACTAAGTTGCTGAGTTTGGTTGCGAACCTGCCATCTTCCAGTCTCAGCCTCCCAAGTGCTGGGATTACAAGCATGCGTCACCATGCCCAGTGTGAAGGTTTATTTGTGACTTTAAGTGGAAACAGATGGTTAGTCTAGAATAAATTACTTAAAGTGCCTTCGTGGCTTAGGTTTTTATATTTACAGAGATTTTGGTGATTTTTGAGACTCAACTTTATCACTGTGACCCATAGAAGGAATTTCTTCAACAAAGGAACCATAACAACATGAATGGTGTACAAAAGAAAAGTTGTCATTTGGTTCAGAAGAACCTGTAATTACGAGCAATGAGTCTCATAATTTAAACAGCTCTTCTTCAAAATGTTAATATCATTTCAGAGCAAGATGCAAATAATTCCATGAATTACACATGTGGTACTGACTTTAAATTAGCCTTAAGTATATATTCTTTACAATTTGTTGAAACTGTATGTGTTCTGTAAATGAATACCAATCATTACTGGTACCATAAATATTCTTGGGCCTCCAGTTCCACATCTGTAAAGCCTGGTGGTGTAGTTGGATATCTTAATTCACATGCAACAACGACTCAGACGCATGGCTTAGCTCTGGGTCTCATGATGTTTCTCTTGACTTCATTGGCCTAAAGCAATCTCCTCTTTCTGTTTCAACTTCAACATTCCTTCCAAGGACTTTAGGTAAGAAGATTTTTTTATGCAGTTAAATCTAAACAAAGATGTGGTCACTTACAAATATAAATCATGTATAGTCTAAAAATCACCTTTTCAGAAATTCCCTTTCCAAAATATTTTCATATGGTCCTCATCTGATTTCACAGATACCTTAACACATAGAACTATCTTATTCATTTTGATAGCTATAAAATATTCCATTATCTAAGCAAATAATTTACATAGCCAGTCTTTCACTAATGGATTTTAAGATATTATCAGGGATTTAATTATTTTTATTTTAAATAATGCTTCAGGAAACATTAATGTACATATTTCTTGGGGCATTTGTACAAATATATCTGTTGAAGATTTTTATAAGTGGAAATGCTGAGTCGAAGGATATGAGTATTTAAAATATGGGTAGATTTTGGCCGGGCGTGGTGGTGCACGCTTGTAACCCCAGTACTTTGGGAGGCGGAGACCGGAGGATCCGTGTTCACATCCAGCCTCAGCTCTCTCTCTCTCTCTCTCTCTCTCTCTCTCTCTCTACTTAGTGAGGCCCTCCGCAACTTCGTGAGACCCGGTTTCAAAATAAAGTATAAAAAAAATAGGGCCGGGGTTGTAGTGCAGAGGTAGAATGCCCCTGGGTTCAATCTCGGGTACCGCAAAAAATAAAAGGGTAGATTTTGCCAAAAATTGCCTCAAAAAATTATATCCACTCTTACTGATGTTCTATAAGAATTCTTGGTTTCCCTCACTTCCTTAATGCTGTGTACTATCAAACTATTTGATGCTTAAAAATTTGATTAGGTTAATATGTTTTCTCATTGTGATTTTAGTTAGCATTTTTAAGATTGTGAATGAATATCTCTTCTTGTTTTTGGTAGTTTTTAATGCTTATGTCCATTGCCCATTTTCTATTGGGTGCTTTATTTTTCATGTCTTGATTTGTCAATGCTCTTTACATATTTATAAAACAACAATTTAGTCTGTCATATGTGTTACAAATATTCGTTTGCAGTTTTTATAGTTTGGGTTTGACATTCTTTATGTTTATTGTCCCCTCAGCAGAATTTAAAAGTTTTACAAAGAATAGTTTATTCAACCTTTTCTTTGTGGTTGAGTTTTGTGTTTGGCTTTAAAAAGTCTTATCCTTTTCAAGATTATAAGTAATTCTCTCATGCTGTTATGTTTAAAACTTTGATTCCCTGTAATTTACTCTTGTGAAAAGAGTAAGGGAAAAGGACAATCATATTTATTTTTCAAATTGCTGCTCATTACTCCATCTCCATTTTTTAAATAATCCATCTTTTCTCTGTTTTGAAATGCCATCTTTATCATATACTCAACACCTGTGTATGCACAAAGGCTTATCAATTTTCATTTAATAGGTCAAATCTGGGGATGGCTAAAATCAAGTAATTTTTTTTAGCTTCTCTGAAAATCAGAGGTCAGATTAGGACAACTATCTAAAATGCTTTATTTATTTGCTTATTATTTTAAATTATTCCACATAAAAGTTGTAGTTTTACAGGGTCCTGAACAGCTACCTCCTAAAAAATAGGTCCAATACTTTTTTAATATGCTTTTATTGGTGCGTTTTAATTATACATCATAGTGAAATTCAAAGTGAAACAAACATACATGCACAAAGCACTTGGTATCAATACTTTGAATTTATGTAGACAATAAGGAAATAATGAGAGAGTCACAAATACATTCCCTTAAACTACCAGGAGAATTAATTGGCTAGTGATGAGATAATAAATCTTCAATTGATAATTTAGTATTATTGTATTTTGTGAAAATATAGACTAATTCCGTATAAGTGGTATTCGTTTTTATTTTAATTGAGGTACAAAATTGAATCTCAACTCCTTTTTTGTGTTCTTTTATTGGTGCATTGTAATTATACATTTTGATATATGTCAGGGTATCAACATCATACATGCACACATTGCTCATTTAGCCCTCCCTCCAATCCCACCCTATTCCCTCTCCCCTCCCTCCCTTTCATGCTTTCACAGTCAACTCAGAGAATCAAAATGAGTGGATTTCATAGGAAAACTTTAATAGACTGGTAGACGCAGATATCAGCATCCTCATCCTCAGCCACCATAGAGATGTTTGGAATTGTTTTACTTAAAATTATTTTAATTCTTTCTACATAAAGGTCAAAAGAAAAATAGAATGGTCTGTTTACTCACCACTTGAATTGAACAATTATCAGTATTTTCCTTTATTAATTTTTTCCTTTACACTAAAATATTTTGAAGCATTTCACTCCTACTTCCTAGTAGGTCTAACCCACTAATGAAAGACAACATTAATGCATTCACGAGGGTGGAGCCCCATGGCTCAATTACCTTCCACCTCTTAAAGGTTCCACTACCTCATCACCACCATACTGAGGATCAAGCCCCAGCTCATGAACCTTTGGGGACAAACCATATCTGAACCATAATAGCTATTTTCTCATTTCCTTCTTTATTATCACCAAACTTCTTTGTTTTTCACTAGCTGCTTCTATTTTTTAAGTTCCCATTCACTGCTCAGCCCATCACAATCTTCCTTTTCTTTTCCCACTTATTAAAGCCATTCTCTTACAGATTACAACGAGCCTCATCATGTGTAAGTTATTAACCCTCACAAGCACTTTGAATTGCAGGCCTTTCTTGTGGCTTTCCATTCTTACTTCCTTTGTCGTGATGATAGCATAAAATCGCATGCCTCTTCCTTCCTCACTTTTCTCAAACCTCCTTTCCTGATTCAGTTCTTCTTCCTGTTCCCTCCAGGAGAGCCTTGCAGAGGTTCACTTCTTGGCCCTCTTCTCTGTCCTCACATGCTTCCCCTTGGCTCACATTCACCCACAGCTTCAAAGTATCACCTCTGCATGGACAACTTCAAGTCTGGCCTTTGACACCAACCTCTTATCTCGGTTCTGTTCCAACTTCCCAATTGCCTAATCAAATTTTCACATGAACTTTTGTTCCTGCATTCCAAATTTAGTGCATCACAGATTGGGTTCTGTGCCTAACTGGCAATGTTTATGTCTCTATTTTGGCAGATAAACATGGTGTCTTCTCTTGTAGTTATCTAGAACATTGTATTGTAGTTTTAAAATTCCTTGGGACAGTGGCAATAGAGTATTTTCTCATCTCTTGTTTTGACTCTTATTTTTTTATTAAAATCTAGTAATTATTTATCTCTACAACCATTAGGAGTCTATTTGATAACTATAATACATGCAATATGTACTTCAACATAATTGCTCACATTGGGAATGTGGTATAACATAATTTAACACAGTAGGAACCACCACAGTTGAAACAGATAGAAAAAGGGAAAGTCTCCTGCTTATTGATTTTACAGCATAAAGTTATTATTTCTGATTTATTTAAACTTGAGAGCTATCAGGCATATTTAATTAGGGTTAGAGGTATACTGCTGCCAAGATGGGGGAAGACACAGCCTGAATTTCCCCAAAGAACATGAAAACTTGATAACAGCAGTCGCTTTCCTGGAACACCACCAGTCAGAGCTCATCATCTGGTATAAAGTGGGTTTTGTTTTAAATTTGGAACACCACAGCATCATGCTGTTTCTATCCCTTTGGAGTAGGAATAGAGTGATAAACACCTGCTGGGCATCTCGAGGTTTGCCAGATTCCTCTTACAAAGAAAGTGGGGAATCAAGACAGCCCAGATTGCTTCTTCTGGCAGGAACACTACTGCCTTGCCCCGAGTGATACGTCTATCTCTGTATCCATAGAGACACAGCCATAGCTACATTAAAGAATTATTTCTCTCAAGTCAAAGCACTGCGATGCATTATTTATACATCATGATGCTTGTTTGTCTTTTTTATTGCGATTGTATTTAAGAATGAATTTTCAGTAATGCTAATGGATCAGACAGACCCAATCAGAAAGGCCGGAACAATAAACAGCAGGCATGTCTGTTATGTGAATGAATGAAAACAGACAAATCTGAAAGTTTTACTATTACTGGCCACAATGCATCATAACTAATAGCACCAAACTTTCTTCCCTGTGTTTTTCCCATTTATTTGGGTTGTTCTGCATTTTCTCAGCCTAGATTTTTTTGGCTCCATAACCAGATAGGGACACTGGCCAGTTTTGGTCATGACTCTTCAGACTCTCTGCCCAATTTCCCAATTGATTCTTCCTTTGGTTTTTATGTGCTTGGCATCAGGTATCTGCAAACCATTTCCCCCTACCCTGCCCTGCCTTCACATCATCTGCCCCTAGATGGCCTTTGATAATTTAGAGAATCAGACATGTGGATCGGTGCAGTGGTATCTCGTCTTCCTGCATCTGTTCTCCATATTGGCATTCTATAGAGGAAATCTAATCATGCCACTTTTCTGCTGGAAATCCTTCAAGGGCTTTTAATTGTCTTTAGGATAAACTATAAGCTTCTTAGCATGGAATTAAAGTGGATTTTCATGATTCAGTCTATGGCTTTGGCCATCTATCCAAGTCAAGCTTATGCTCCTGTGGAATAGATCTACTCACAGATTTCCAAATAACCCACGTTCCCTTAAGTCTCTGAGCATTTGCATATGCTGCATCCTTGGCCTAGAATAGGCATCTTCTGCCTGTGTAGCAAACTCTTCTTTCAAGAGTCAGCTCCTTAGGAAAATCTTCTCTGATGGAGATCCTGCTTCACTTACTTATATTCATATAAACCACACTTGTGTTTGTGCGGGCACATACACAGGCACACACAGGCTCCGTCTTGCTCTTTGCCTTAAAATTGGCTTCTCTAACTAGGAAAATGACTTTGTTTTCCAGCTTTAAAGAGATGACAGCAGTGCCAAAGAGATACAGCAAATGGAGGACAAAAAAGAAGCAGAAAATTCTATCACCAGCTGGCCATGGTGGTTCACACCTGTAATCCCAGTACTTGGGAGGCTGAGACAGGAGAATCGCAGGTTCAAAGCCAGCCTCAGTTACTTAGTGAGGCCCTCCACAACTTAGTGAGACCCTGTTTCACTAAGTTTCGCCCCCAGCCCTATTTTTTATACTTTATTTTGAAACTGGGTCTCACGAAGTTGTGGAGGGCCTCGCTAAGGAGAGAAAGAAAGAGAGAGAGAGAGAGAGAGAGAGAGAGAGAAAGAGAGTGAGAGAGCTGAGGCTGGCCGCGAACCCGGATCCTCCATTCTCCGCCTTCCAAAGTACTGGGATTACAAGCATGCGCCACCACGCCCGGCTATGTTTTGTTTTTTAAACAGGGTCTAGCTAGGTTACTGAGAGTCTTACTATATTGTTGAGGCTGTCCTCAAACCTGTGATCCTTCTGTCTTAGCCTCCCAAGTACTGGGATTATAGGCATGCACTACCATGCCTGGCTGGCACATACTTTTAAAATTAAAAATAGAAACAAAAAGACAATGGTATTATGCTGGCACATGCCTTTAATTTCAGCTGCTAGCTCAGTGCTTGCCTAGAGTGTGTGAGGCCTTACGTTGTTCAATCTCCAGTATTGAAAAAAAAGGGGTGGGGGTAATGGTATATTTACTGTCTTTCTTTAAAGGACTAAGAGAAAGTAATGGTTCATTTTTAATAAATTATCCAATCTGTAATTTGTGGTGGGTTGAAAGCCACATTGTTAGATGAAATTAAGAGGATTTACTGCTCTCAGATTCATGATGAATAAAAGAATCCATGATGAGTAAAGGCCATGAGTAAGCAAAAAGTCAGTAAGAAGAATAGACTTCAAGTAGTGATGATGGACAAACAAATTAGTGAACATATGGGTCAGCATAAAGAAGCGTTACTTGTGCAGAAGAATAACAATAGTGGTTAACAATGTAGGCAATTAAAAATGTAATAAACTCTAAGCATCTATAGCATTTAATAAGACAAGTGGGTTATTGTTATTATTATTTAGTGGAAGGTTAGAAGTTTTGATTAATTTTAGATCTTGTTTAATCAAAGGTATATGTCAATAATTTCAACAAAATTAAATAATAGAAATTGTATGATATCTAAATAACGAGAGGATAAAATGAACAAAGATATCTTTGTAAATCTTATAAAAAAGGAAAAAAGCATTTTAAATAGAAAGCAATAAATTGTGTTGTAAATATCCAATAAAATCCTCCTTAAAAGAGAACATAAACATAGTGCGGCAAAATAACTCAATGTTATTTTGGATGAGAAAAAGAAGAATAGGCAAATAATCCAAAGTGAACTAGTGCAGCTATATTAATATAAAAATGCACTTTTAGGGGAAAATCATTATTAGACATAAAGTGACTACTGTACATCAATGAAAGATTCAACTCACAAAAAAGCAATAACATTTCAAAATTTCCATGACAACAACAACTAATGTAAAGAACATTTTGCACAATTAGAAAGAGAACTGGACAAATCGGCAATTATACCAAAAGGCAAATGCTCCCCATTCCATAATAGTAAGTCAAGCAGACATGTATGAATTTTTGTTTGCAGTACTCCTTCTCATAACAAAAACAAGAAACAACTTGCACAATTCAAGGAAATGGGTAGGTAAACTGTGGGCTATTTATAGAGATTATAAAATGTACTAGGCCTATGGATAACGTGGATAATTCTCCAAAACATGATATTAAATGAGAAAAGAAAGCTGCAAAGTGTTACATGCAGTTTGACACCAAATGGAGCTATGGATTGGATATGTGAACATGGAGTGTGGGGAGGAGATTTGGGCTGGAAAAGAGTTGGCAGTTGGCAGCACAGATCTTTTTAAAGCATAGGCATGCACATTCATCCAGGAGAGTAAGTAGTGCAAAAGCCCAAGTTAGAGCTCTGGGGCCTTCCAACAGTTACGTAGCAAATTAAAAGAAAAAAGGGGCTGGGTTGTAGCTCAGTGGCAAAGCGCCTGCCTTGCAAGTGTAGTGCCCTGGGTTCCATCCCCACTTACAAAAAGACAAAACAAACAAATTAAAAGAAAAGGAATCAAGCAAAAACCAAAAACAAGAAAACAACAACAACAACAAAAGATCCAGAAAAGTAGCCTCATTGGTGAAGTGCAGAGAGAGAACAGGAGGGCTCTGAGGCTGCCCACCTTCATGGCTTCTGGCTTGAATGTGGCCCTGTGGGGTCACTAGATGCCCAAAGCTACAGCAGTCATTTGGGAAGCAAGCCTGAGGACAAAGAACCAACCTGTGGAGAACGGTGGATTAGAAGGAGAGAACTTGACACTATTGAGTTACTTGATTAATCTGAAAACTCCCTCTTCCAGAATTGTGTTATTTGGGATAAGCATCTCTGTCAGTCAACTCTATCATGGATGTGACCAACATACCTGATAAGAACAACTTAGAGGAGGAAAGGTTCATTTGAAGAGAGAGGGAGAGGAAGTGTCCAGGAACAGCTGTAGCCCTCAAGGCCACGCCCCCAGTGACCCGCCCCCTGTAGCCCTGTGCCCTACCTCTGAACTTTGCTGCCTTGGCGCGAAGTCTTCAACATGAGCTTTGGGGGACTGACGTTCCAGATCTGAACCCCAGCAGCAGATATTTTGCAAAGATGTCGCTAGTTGTATTTTCTCTTCCTTGAAACCAAATGCATCTTATTCCACCCTAGGGACAATTTTAACAAGTCCATCTGTTTTCCAGATAAAGGAAGGTAGTGTTGAATATATACATTGAACTATTCACTGGGGTCGCCAAAATAACTAAGGCAAGTGCCTAATCCAAAAGCTCCGCGTTTAGAAGAAACGAATTTACATTTCACGTCATACGACATGGTAGGGCCTTGAAGATGTTTGATCATGGCTATGAGATCATAAAGGCTGCGCTTTAGGAACATTACTTTGGTATCAAAATAAAAATGATGGGTACCTATATCTGTCTATATAATAGACTTGGTTTCGTTGAACTTTAAGACAAATTAGTAAGAATGTACCGAGCATGCTTTATGGATGAAGAAACTGAGGCTCATGGGATTTAAATAATTTGCTCACAATCAGATAGTAATAAGATTAAAACCAAGTTTGTTTAACTCCAGAGGCCAGGCTCTTGCTGCTACATCGTCCCCTTCCTGTTGGAACTGTGATCTTTATCCTCCACATTAACTGAACCAGCACGGGAAGACCTGGAGGGAGGAGCGATGGGAGTCAGAGACCAATTCAGGTAGGAGAGGGCAGTGTGGGAGGGGGAAAGGAGAGATGGGGATGGCGGGAATTCATCCAGGGATGGTGAGCTTTAATAGTAGACAGGAGAGCCGGGCGTGGTGGTGCACGCTTGTAATCTCAGTACTTTGGAAGGCGGAGACCCGAGGATCTGGGTTCTCGGCCAGCCTCAGCTCTCTCTGTCTCTCTCTCTCTCTGTCTCTCTCTCTCTGTCTCTCTCTCTCTCTCTCTCTCTCTCTCTCTCTCTACTTAGTGAGGCCCTCCGCAACTTCGTGAGACCCGGTTTCAAAATAAAGTATAAAAAATAGGGCCGGGGGTGTAGCACGGAGGTAGAACGTCCCTGAGTTCAATCCCCCATACTGCAAAAAAAAATAGTAGACAGGAGACATGGGACAGAGGGGAGCAAGCCAGTCTTTTCTTGAAAGAACACGAGGACCTGTTGCTTCTGCTCCTTCATCTACTCCTCAACACATGATGATCTAGAGTCTGCCTCAACTATCCTTTTTCTTTTTTAAACTGGTCCCTACATATTCACCCTTGGCCTGCTGATTGATAATTGTATACCTGTAGATATATGTCTTTTTTCCTGTTCTTCTGATGTTTCTGCGCTTTTTAAATTTTCTCCTTCATTGGCTTCTCCACAAATAGTATTTACCCATAGAGAAACCCATTCTCTCTCTTTTTTTTTATTTTTGCAGTACTAAGGATTGAACCCAGGGGCATTGTACCTCCGAGCTACACCCCCAGCCCTATTTTTATTCTTTAATTTGAAACAGGGTCTCACTAAATTGCAGAGGGCCTCACTAAGTAGCTGAGGCTGGCTGTGAACCTGGATCCTCCCATCTCAGCCTCCCAAGTACTGGGATTACAAGTGTGTGCCACCACGCCCGGCCATTCTTCTCTTTTAAAATCTCTCCTTCCACCAACCTTTTGCCTACCTCCAGGATTACTTTTGAATGCCTCGTGTCTTACCTGTCTTCTTACTTAGCTCCCACGCTTTTTCTCTCCTTTTATTTTTTTATTTTTGTGGTACTGGAGATTGAACCCAGGGGAATTCTACCTCCGAGCTACACCCCAGCCCTTTTTATTTTATTTCACTATTTATTTATTTATTTATTTATTTATTTATTTATTTATGTGGTACTGGGGATTGAGCCGAGGGGCTTTCTACCTCTGAGCTATACCTTCCAGCCCTTTTTAAATTTTTTGTTTTGATACAGGGTCTCTCTAGGTTACTGAGAATCTCACTACATTGCTGAGGCTGCCCCCGAACTTGTGATCCTCCTGTTTCAGCCTCCTGAATATTAGGATTACAGGTGTACACCAACATGTCTGGCTTCTTCTCTCCTTTAAATGAGCACTTAAGGTATGTTATATACTCTGCTGATGTTTAGCTAAGCTTTATCTCGTTCTAGAAATATTTTGAATGACCCCTACCCTTTAATGCCCCGTCCCTTTACCTCTGTGCTTATAACTATCAGCTGACATTTTATACACCTGCTTATTCGTATCCAAATATGCCTTATTTGTTTAAGGAGTAATTTTCATGTGTCATGATAACCTCCATGACTGTCTAGCATTCTTGCATCTAGTAGACTCTCCATTTATTGTTTATTTATTCAACAAATACATGAGTGAGAAGCACAAAAGGGAAGAAAACAAGAAATGACTATAAAAAGTGTGAAGCAGAGAAGAGAAATATGGTGGTAATTTGGGGAGGATGTAGTATCCATATTCTATTCTATTTTATTTCTTAACCTGATAGCCTTGGGCGTGTTTAAAATTCATGAAGAGGCAGAACATACAAGGCAGAGAAGTAAGCAAAGGAGATAGATAGGCAGGGATTCCCTAGAAAGGGGCTGCAGATGAGAATTACAGGTGTGCTCAGGCCATGTCCTCAGCTCCAGGTGGCAAGAGCTTCTAGCCATGAGCAGCCAGTGTATTATACAAATATTGTTTTTAAGTATTCTGTTTTTTGGAAAATATTGGGAAGACTTGGTGTGAGGTTCCCAAGAAAGTAGATGAGGATGTCGTTATGGTTTGGCTATGAGATGTTCCCCAGAAAAGCCAATATGTTGACAATGCAGAAATATTCAGAGGTGAAAGCATTGAATCAGGTCTCTAACCTCATCAAAGGGTTAATCCATTAACGGATGAATCATTTGAATGGATGTACTGGGTGGTAACTATAGGCAGGTGGGGCGTGGTTAGAGGAAGTAGGTCACTAGGGGTGTGGTCTTGAGGATTATATCTGCCTCATATGATTATGGAGGCTGGCAAGTCTGAAATTTGTAGAGCAGGATGCTGGTAGCTGTAAATTTCAGCCGGACTCTGTTGCATTATTGAATCCAAAGACAGTCTGGTGGTGGAATCCTTGATTTTTCTGGGAACTTCAGCCTTTTCTCTTAAAACCTATAACTATTTGGATGAGGTCCATCTGCATTATGGAGGGTAATGTGTTTTCTCCAGATATAGTGATTTAAATGTTAATTATATTTAAACTACACCTTCATAGCAGCATCTAAACTGACATTTGACCAAAGAACTGGTCTAGTCAAGTGGAGACATAAAATTAATCACCATTTCGATGGAAGCCAAGAACCAGGTGAAAGTTTGGCTTTGCATAGGAGGAGGGTCTGCTCCTCCAGTCTGAATGGGAAATGAGGGTGGTGATGTGGGTTGTTAGGAAATTCTAAGCCAATGGCTTCTATTTCCTCTGTGTAGGAGATGAGATGGTGAGGGATAAGAGGAGGGAAGTGAAGATTGAAAGACAGATAGATTGGCAAAATTCACTGAGGTCAGTAGGAGAGTGATTTGCCAAGTGAAACAGTGAGATTGCTGAGCAGCGCTAGGGGCTGGTGATTATGATCTTATGAGCGATACAATCTGATTAGTAAATGCTCATTGCGCAATGATTTTCCTTTACTTAAGATGGTATCTTTTAAAGTGTTTACATAGTATTTCTACTGGCAAACACCACTCTATAACTACTATGTACCCTACTATAATCTCTCACTCTATTAGACCCAAGTAGTGTTAACTGCGGTGTGCTTTTTGGGGACTTTATTGTTGTTTAGCTTGTAACATTATACATATTATGAAGATAAAATTACAGGTGGTTTACAGGTGACATGGTGAATCAGCTTAAGGAGAAGGATGCTATTGTTGGGACTAACTTTAGTGCTAGAAATATTTATAGGTTTTCGGCATAGACATTGCTCTGTGACTCAGTGAAAACACCCTCCTTTGCCATCTTCCTAAGAATAAGCTTACACAGCATACAGTAGAATCTCCATATGTATTTGAATAAATAAATGGAGATGTTGGTTTTCTTGATTCTCTTTTCTGCATCTTTGCTTATTTACCTATTGTATTAGTCCCAGGAAATGGTCAGGAGTCAGAATTTATCTATACTATTAATCCAGTGTTCTGCTCTTCCTCTGTTTGAATGATCTGGCAAGTGATACTTGTTTATTTGACATGTAATAAGAAGCAAAGAAAAGCTTTGTTAACTGTGGAGTCATAAGACCTAGGTAGGTGGTAGCCAACTCAAATCCCTACTGAAATAGAACACATTTGCTCTAGCCAAACCTACAGCACATGTGCTGGCAGAGCGTGTATCTTGGACATCTACATTTTAGCTCAGGATTTATTACTTACTAGACCTGTGATTTAGATAAGTAACCCACCTGTGTTGGCTTCATTTCCTTTATCTTTAAAATGTTAATAATACTTGTTTGACATGGGGCAGATGATTATGATGAGGATTAGACAAAATAATGTTATATATCAGGACCTTCAGATTATACAAATGTATGTGCGTTTCTCCATAGAAACAGAACCAATGAAATATACATAGGATATACGTAGATAGACAGACAACGAGATTTAATTTCAGGAATTGGCTCAAGGGATTACAGGGCTGTCAAGTCTGAACTCTGTAGAGGAGGCTGGCAGACTGGAAATTCAAGGAAGGGTTGGTATTGTATGCTGAGTCCCACACCCTCATCCCAAAAGCTTAGGCAAAGCTTCTTGCTGCTGTCTTGAGGCAGAATTGCTTCTCCTTTGGGAAACTTCAGTCTTTGCTTCTAAGGCTTTCAACTGATTGGATGAGGCCTACTTACAATATGGCAGTGGGCAATCTGCTTTATTCAAAGTCTACTGATTAAAATGATAATCATATGCTTAAAGAGTGCCTTCTTAGCCGGGTATGGTGGCCCACACTTGTAATCCCAGTACTTGGGAGGCTGAGACAGGGGGATTGCAGGTTCAAGGCCAGCCTCAGCTACTTGGTGAGGCCCTCAGAAACTTGGTGAGACCCTGTTTCAAAATAAAGAATAAAAGTGCCTTCTTGACAACCTCTGAACTAGTGTTTGACCAAACAACTACTACACACCAGGTACAATTGTTTGGTCAGGTTGACAAAATTAACCAGCAGGGTACGGCATTATGATTAATACTTGGGCTCTTGAATTGGGCTGCCTGGGTTTATTAGAGAGCTAGGAGTTCTTGAGCAAGTAATGTGCCTTCTATGAGTCAGCCTCCTCATCTATTCAACCACCTTACAGAGCTGTTGTGAGATTAGATGATATATGTAGTCCATTCACATTAGGCTAGCACAGAATAAATGTGCAGTAAATTATGAATTTTGTTAAATATACATAATTATTATTAATACAAACATTGTAAATGGAAAAGAAACTTTTCTGTTAGTCCTACTCTTTTCCTTCCCCTCAGGGTTTGGGGGCACAGATAGTAACCAATCATTCTGAATTTACTGGAATGGTCACAATTTTCATATTCTGCCCCATTGTCCCTGTTAGTATACTCTATTTGTTAGAACTTTCATTCTGATGCTTGGTTCACAAAATACACATCATAAATATTGAAGACAATTGGCCTTTTTAAGATAGTAGTTAGGCTTTACTATTCAGGCTCATAGTTTATTCTGTAATTTGATAGAGAGCTAGCAAATTAGTTAGCCATGCATCATCTAGAAGCCTTGCTGCCTTGTAAGTGGTAATTTGGTGATGGAGTCTTAATATCATGCAAAGTTATTCCATAATCCTTTGCCACAATCTCAGCGGGTTCTAGGTTGTCTCTTTCTCTGCATCTGAACCCTCTGATATCATCTAAGACAATTTGCTGATACGTGATTTTATTTATTAATACTCATGTGGTTTTACTGTTTCAAACTCTTATGAGTTTTTTCAGAATGACTTGATTACCTGTGGGTTTTCCTTCAGGCACATAATTGCATATTTAATAAGTTCCAGTTCCTTGCATGTGGGCAGATGTGTGGGTTCTTAATGCGTCTCTACACCAGATCTCTTTACATAAAAATTAATTCAGCATAGAGAAAGGAAGCAGAAATTAAAAAAGGAATTAAAAATTTTAAAGTTAGGCAACCATTATTATTAAAAGCTAATCTAAGGCTTATCTGTTTTCAAGACAAAATTGTAACATGGGTTTACTAAATTATGAATGAGTGAGAAGTTGGCTTTTGTTGTTTTTACTTACAGAGCTGAGATAAACTGGCCACTGAGAACTCAGGCTCTCCCGGTTGGCAGGGAGCTGGCAGGCTCTGACCCTGGCAGGCTGTAGGTCTGGCTTTTCACATTTAGAAACTTAACTTCATCCTCAGTTGATTCAGTCTTCAGGAACAACTGTTAGGTATCAAACTCAGAAATGAGTGCTGCAGAATTCAGAATGTCAGTTTCTTCATTTACTCTGGAGTCTGTCTCTATCCGAAGATTAACATAGGGTGTCGCTGCCTCCTTCTAGTCAAGTCCCTGAAAACCTTGATTAGTATTTAAAATTGTTTAGAGAGTCCACAGTTCAGGTAAAGGGAACTGGACAGTTGCATCTATACTAGAGCAGCACTTTGGTTTGATATTCTGGGCCAATTCTATTTGCCTGGCATGCTGGGTTGAAAAAAGTATTTTGAGATGACACCTGAGGCCAGGAGAAAGGAATGCTACCAATGAATGACAATGTCTTACATCTTCCCAGGACTGCTGATGTGCCTGTCATCTTTGATCGACAACCAAGCTCCCAAGCATCCCTGACCCACAGTTACTCTGGCCACCTCACTCGAGTCACTAGAATACAGATATCTTCTGGATATATTGCCCTTTTCTCTTTGACCAAGACTGAAAAAAGTCTTATCCAACTAATTACTCTTTTGGGGGGGGGCAGAAAACCACTGTTTTTTTTTGCAGTACCGGGGATTGAACCCGGGGCATTCTACCTCCGCGCTACACCCCCGGCCCTATTTTTTTTTTATACTTTATTTTGAAACCGGGTCTCACGAAGTTGCGGAGGGCCTCACTAGGTAGAGAGAGAGAGAGAGAGAGACAGGGAAAGAGAGAGAGAGAGAGAGAGCTGAGGCTGGCCGCGAACCCGGATCCTCTGGTCTCCGCCTCCCAAAGTACTGGGATTACAAGCGTGCGCCACCACGCCCGGCCAGAAAACCACTGTTGTATGACTTATTTTTCTGGCAGGCAATAATATCCTTGAGTAGCATAGAGCTTTCTTTCGTTATAATCCTAAGAATAGCCCTAGAATTATGATGTATCTATGGTTTCCACAAACAACATTTTTTAAAATTCCCTAATGATAAAGGATTAATATCTGACATTGATATGTTATGAAGTCAATAAGGATTGACTCTATTTGTTGTCAGAAGTACTTTCAGTATTCCACACTACAAAAGACTTTAGTTTGCCTCTGAAGCCTTCACGCTCGACTTTGATGCTCCAGAATCTTATGCTAGATGGCTCAGAAGAGTTGCTGGTCGTTTTGGCTTTATGCACACAGGATGGCAGCAGAGCCTGGCTAGTGTTGGAGACTGACCAGAAGAGGGCAGACAACCTCTCAGATTACCTTGATTTAAATTCATTAAGAACACAGATTGCACTCCCAAGACATTTCTTTGGGAGTGACAGTAGGGACTGAGGAATAGGGTTTGAAGAACTGGAAAGCAAGAGTAAACTATTAATCTTTGAATCATATCTTCACATTTTTTAAGGAACTGTTTATTTAACAGAACAATTATCTTTCTTTTTCTTCCTTAATTTCAGTTTGGATTAGCCTCAGGATGTCGTGCCATGTATACACTAGACTTCAAAGGGCTTTAAGCATTCTGTAAAACTCTGAACATTCCTTCAGAAGTTTTGAATAAGCTTCCCCCCTACCAGGGTATTGTAGACTAAGCTATCTAAGAACATCTTTTCCTGAATAGTCACTTTGTGTGTATTTCTTAAAAGAGAATTCCACCCAGCTTCCAGTTATTAATGTTTATCTCATTTGTAAAGCTCTTTAGACTCTTAAGAAAGAAGGATTAATGAGTAAAAGCCAAAGGAAAACATTACTATTCCTTTTCTATTCATGTGTTGCATTCAACTGAAGAAGATATTTATCATTAGCATTACATATTTATTAACATTTCCAATTCAAATGATTTATTTATGGGTGCATTGCTTTATTTGTTTGTTTGTTTATTGCCAAATGACTGTTAGGATGATCTCAAAATTATCCCACACTCTTGAGTTTTGGCTGTGTAGAAATTTGCATATGATTGAACATCCTATATGTCCTCAAGTCCTTCACCTCTAGGGTCAGTTTTCCCTTCAATATCCAACAGCCACGGTCCAATCACCATCCACAATATCCACACGTAATTCATCTCTTGTTATTAGTTGTCCTTTTAATATTTCTTGAGCTCCAGGAATGTCTACTTTTTCCCTCTATCCTTCTGATTATTGTGTATTTAAATTTGTGACAGTTAAAATGTTTTGGGTTTCAACCAGCATAAAACCTGACCCAAACTGAGCTTAACTAATAAAGGATGTATGGACTCCCATCAAGAAGTTTTGGGGTAAAACATGCTTTCGAGTTGGCGGTTTGACAAGAAGAACCTGGGTTTCTTTGTCTGGGAGCACCACGCCCATTGGATCAATTTCACTGCAGTTTTCTCTGTGGTCATAGCATGGGGTCAGAATCAACAGACTTCTATTTTCAAGTCTCCTCATTCAAGGAGAATGAGGTTGACATTCTATACTTTTAAGAATTAAGACACTTCTTTCCTAGGAGACCACAGCAAAACTCTCCTCACTTCCCACCAGTGTAAATAATCTTAGGTCCTTCCGCCCCAACCTCCAGCAAGGACACAGGATATCACAATTAGGCTACATCAAGCAATTCTCCTCCCCTTCCCCCAGCCCCACCTCCCAGATGGGATAGAAGACAAATATTGGGAAATCAGTCATTCCATAACAGGTTGCTCTTAACTGACGTTCTAGGCTTTTCTATAGCTTATCCTTCACTGCATTAGCCCTGCTTTTCCAGGCTGCAGCCACTTCCCTCAATTCTCCCCCAGACAGGCATATTGGTGGAGCAGTAGCAGATTACAATTTGGGAAATAATACTGTAAAACGATGCGAAGAACTAAAGATCCATGATCACTTATCTCAGTTAAGGTCAAGAAGCCTTTATTCAGGCGGCAGCTACCACTCCTTACAAAGACTGAAATGGTAGCCCCTTCCTCAGGTCCCCTTCCCCTTGTTATAGTGAGCCCACCAGTTCCAGTAGCCAAGTCCGCAGGTCATAATTTGAATTAGCCAACTACAGGGGTCCTCTCCTTATTTGGAATGAAGATCAAAGACTGCGTTCACAACGTTCTTTTTCTTTTCACGGGCTTCTCCTGGGTGAAACTTTGTTAACTCTCTTTTCTCGGGCTTTCCCCTCCTGGGTGGGACTTCCTTTATTAACTTTTTACTAATCATATCACAATGCAATATGGACTATTATATTTTACTCTTCCTGCAGATGGGGCGGCATGGCTCCTCCAAGTAGGGTTCTCTTCACTTTATCTTCCTTCGACATAGTCAAAGGTCACAATCTCCTCAGTTTCAGGTCATAGACCAGAGGGAAAAATAGGTACCCTCCTACCATAATGATCAGTGACCTCCAAATTAATCTTTTAGGCCCGATCTCCCTGTTGAGGTCTGAACTAAAGCAGCCCATGTCTGTTTTAATGGAGTCAGTATCTCCATTTAGACACCTAACAAGAAATGCAAATTTAGCATGACCATAAGAAAACTCTTAATTCCTCATTGTCCCAAACCCTGTCCTCTCCAGGCTTCTCCATAAAATAGAAACAAATTTATTTTGTTATTAATAGAAACTCATTTTATCCAGTTAATCAAGCCCCAAACTTTGGAATTCCAAACTTTGTAATTAAATTAAAATTATTGTTTTCTTCAAAACCCACATACAATTTATTGAGTTTTATTGGCTACACATGCAAAAAATATATATATACATCTGGAATCTCCCTACTAATCTTTTCTCCATTTCTCCTTCCCCAGCTCAAAATCACCTCATCGTGCACCTACCTTGCTTCTTACTTGCTCCTATTGGTCACTTTTGTGCCTTTAAAATATTGACCAAGCCAGGCATGGTGGTGCACACCTGCAATCCCAGTATTTGTGAGGCTGAGCTAGGAGGATAGCAGATTCGAGACTAGACTCAGCAATAGCGATACTCTCAGCAACCTAGCAAGACCCTATTTCAAAAAAGAAAAAAAAAGGCTGCGGGTGTAGCTCAGAGGTAGAAAGCCCCTGGGTTCAATCCCCAGTACCACAAAACAAACGAACAAACAAACAAACAAACCTAGTGGCCAAATAGAAGCCTGGCAATCTTTTTAAACTATATATAACATCATGTTACTTTCCTCCTGAATACATTTTAGATTTAATTCTTGGTATTTATATATGTGTCATGTGTATCCTCCCAGTTTCTTTCTGTCTGGCTATTCATCTTTTTAATATGTTTTGATTAACATAGGTCTTGAGTTTTAAAACATCGAATTTATCAATCTTTTCCTGTAAAGTTTGTTATTTCTTTAATAAATTGTAACTTGGGTGTCTAAACACATTGTTTCATATTTTCTCCTGAAAATTGTAACACATTCCTTTCAAACTTAAGGTTTTAAGCTTATTGGGATTAATTTTGGGGTATTATGTGAGGTAAACATTAATTTTATTTTTTTCCACACATGGTTAAAGTATTTCACAAATATTATTTTATGTTCCTTCATTTCCCAATTCATCTGAAATGCCAAATTTTCCATAAACCATGTTTCCATAAATATATAGATTACTCTTTGGAGTTCTCTCTTCAGTTCCACTGACCGAATTTCTATCGCTATGCTAATATCACACTTTCATCTTAATTACTAGAGCTTTATAATTTTTCTTTCTTTTTTTCTTTGGTACTGGGGATTGAACCCAAGGGCATTCTGTCTCTGAGTTACACCCCCAGCACTTTTTATTTTTTATTTTGGAACAGGGTCTCACTCAATCCTGAGGCTGTCCTCGAACCTCTGATCCTCCCGTTTCAGCTTCCCAAGGACTGGGGTTACAGGTGTGCACCACTTCACCCAGTTGAGCTTTATAACCTTTTAATGTTATCAAAGCAAACCTTCCCAACTGTTTTACTTTGAATGTAAAATGTCTTCCAAAGAAGCTCACGTGTTAGGCTCTGCATCCAGGTTCAGAGCTGGGGCTTGGCGGGAGGTGTTGGTTTACTGGAAGCGTGGCTTTTGGGCACTGTGTCTATCCCTGGTCCCCCCTCTCTCTCTCTGAACGTGACTTTTCCTCCTGCGCCAGGCCCTAATGCCCTGCCACCAAGTGGTTTCTCCTTGGAGCTGGCCAGCCATGGACTGAAACCTCTAACCTGTGAGCCATTCGGCTTTTCTTCTCTGTTGTGCTTTTCAAGTATTTTGGTCACAGCAGTATCAAACAGCTGACTAAACCATCAACTTATTCTTTTGCTTTAGGAGAGTTTTAGCTCTTCCTTGGACCCTTTGATTTTCAGTGCACAAAATTATCATCCAAGTTCCACTAAAAAAGTGCTGAGTGTGTGTGTGTGTGTGTGTGTGTGTATGTGTGTGTGTGTGTGTGTGTCTCCTGGGTGCATTGAACCCAGGTGCATTCTATCTCCAAGCTACACCATCAGCCCTATTTTATTTTTTATTTGGAAACAAGTCCTCACTAAGTGGCTGAGGTTGGCTGCAAACCAGAATAGAATAAGTTTTTGCTGTTGTTGTTATTTTTTGGTACTGGGGATTGAACCCAGGGGCATTCTACCTCTGAGCTAGATCCCCTGTCCAATTTTTTTTTTTTTATTTTGAAACAGGATCTCACTAAGTTGCTGAAGGCCTCACTAAGTTCTTGAGGCTGGCCTCAAACCTGCACTCCTCCTATCTCAGCCTCCCAAGTACTGGGACAAGTTTGCGCCACCACGTCCCACTAGTTAGAATAAGTTTTAAGCAGCTTTGGTTGTGAAATGTAACCAAAATACTGTTTAATATAACATTTCAAATCAATTTTTATATGAGTAGATAGATGCTAACCGGAAAGGGTTAGCACCTAATAAATTTGAGGTAGTTGTTATAGAACTAAAGATTTGTAAAAGTCAGTTCTTGCATTGCTGGTTAAGATTGGAACTTTCTGATATAGATGTATGTGGCCGATATGAGTCCGAAGAGTTCCCTCTCATCGGTAGTCCAAGGTCCTCCTGTCAAGTATTTATTTTATTTTTTTATTGTGGTACTGGGGGTTAAACCCAGGAGGGTTCTACCACTGGACTATAGCCCCAGCCCCCCCCTTTTTTGAAACAGGGCCTTACTAAATTACTGCACACTGGCCTAGAACTTTCGATCCTCCTGTCTCAGCCTCCCAAATACTGGATTATGGGTTTGTACCACTGCTCCCAGCAATCAAATATTTCAAAGTTAAGTTTTTAGAGAGCATACATAATTGGATGAAATCCTATGTGATGTATTCCTGGGAGACTACTTTCAGATTCTGATCAAACAAGGTTTTGTTTGTTTTTCACTTTACTTGTTTGGGTTTGTTTGGTTTAGCTCCATATTAGTCTTGATTAAACCAGGAGCTGGAGGGCATGACCATCAAGTTCCTAGTGGGATTAGGGAAAGCATCTCTCTCCAGGAAGTTAAGAACATTTCAGAAGGTTTTTAGATGTCTGTAAGTCCTAGGGAGGGTGAAGAAGCCCTCTTCATTTCATCTCAAACTTCTTGATCTGGCAAATTTAAACATATATTATGACAGAACATCCTATCATATCATATATTTCTTGTAGGAAGGTCCCAGGGGAGGAACCTCATCTGTAAACAAACATAAAGAGATATGGCCACTCTAGAAAGATTCCAAGACCCAAGTTTGATGGTGGCATATCCAACCTCATAAAAGATATAGGTGAAATGAATTTTGACGTGGGTGAGTAGTTTCTAGATAACTAGTGAGACTTTCGAACAGGAAAATAATAAATTCTTCTTCAAAGCCGGGAGAAAATTCTTTTAGTGAGAAGGGAAGCCTCCCTGATGTAGAAGCAAATCCACATGCCAAAGCACTTCTAAGATACTCACTCACCGTTGTCGTTTTGACTCAGCTGCAGGTGAATGTGTCCCAAGGTACTTGGGAGAGAGGGTGATGGGGCTACCATTTGGGTGAGAAATACCAACATTAGTCTTAGAACAGCTGAACTGTATTAAGATAAATAATATGAGTATGCAACTATTTCTTATATCATTCTTAATTTTCTTAACTCATGAAACATTTTAATGATAATCAGACACTTAGAGAATTTCAATAACTTCACAAAGTTAGTGAGTGACCAACACACCTTCTTGATCTCTGGTGATATGGATCAGCTACTAGTTCAACAGCCTTAGTATGTAATTTTGACCCTAGTGGGAAGAGAGCCTTTCCTAAGTTCATTGAGCAGGGTCCAGGTATTTCAAGCATTTAAATCATAATCGTCATGGGAGGATGCATATAGAGTTCTTCATATCATGCTTGCCACATTGTCAATGGTCAAAAAAATACTATTTCTCAGCTGGGCATGGTGGCACACGCTTGTAATCCCAGTACTTTGGGAGGCGGAGACCGGAGGATCAGGGTTTGCAGCCAGCCTCAGCTCTCTTGCTCTCTTCCTGTCTGTCTGTCTGTCTGTCTCTCTCTCCTTAGCGAGGCCCTCCACAACTTTGTGAGACCCGGTTTCAAAATAAAGTATAAAAAAAATAAAACAGGGCCGGAGGCGTAGCGTGGAGGTAGAACGCTCCTGCGTTCAATCCCCAGTACCGAAAAAAAAAATACTATTTCTCATGATGATACAGAAAAGTAGAATGTAAGAGATAAGGGCTTAAGTATGAGACTTTAAAATGCTGGGTTTTTAACCCATCTCCAGCTTGTGGTGACTTTGAGTAAGGTTCACTTTCCTTACTTGTCCAATAAGGATAGTATGAGTCCTAACTTCACAGCACTGTGGTGTTCATTAGATGAGAGGGTGCTATGCTAGCATTATTCTTAGCACACAAAAATCGCTCAACAAATCAGACCTATTGTTAAATTCATTGTTTTTAATATTGGGGCCATCAAAGTCAATGTTATCATTAAAATTTTTTTTTTTTTGCAGTACTGGGGATTGAACCCAGGGGCATTCTACCTCTGAGCTATACCCCCAGTCCTATTTTTTTTTTATTATTTATTTTGAAACAGGGTCTCACTAATTTGCGGAGGGTCTCACTAAGTAGCCGAGGCTGGCCGCGAACCCGAATCCTCCCGTCTCAGCCTCCCAAGTACTGGGATTACAAGCGTGTGCCACCACACCCAGCTCCTATATGTTTTCTAATTCTTTATCACTCAGTGTTTTTACTCAGTGCTGAGTAATGTCCTTCAACCTAACTCTCTTTTCACTAGTCCTTTCTGTAGTTGCATCTTACTTTCTTTTAGTGCCACCACGCCCAGCCTTAAAAATTGTTGACATCAGACAAAGTAAACAAATCAGTCCGAGGGGCACAGATGTGGTCCTCTGGAAGAACCTAAGCCACAGCTCTCCTGGCCACCCAGCAATGAAGAAGAGCAGCAAGAAGTCATGGAGAAAGATGAGCTTCCTGGCACCCTGTCAGAGGAAAGCAGAAGACTGGAGGGATTTGGGACACCAATTATTGCACGGAGTCAGGAGCTGGAAATCATTTTCACTGCCAGTGTGTTTGTCCTTGGTTGTCCTCTGCTAAACTCTTGAGCCTTTGGGGGGTAAAGCTCCATACCAAATGCCTTTTTTTATAGAAGAGTTCGACCTTCCCACTTTTCTCCTTCTGGCTCAGGAAGCAATCACCTAATAACATCATATGAAGGAAAGAAAACGTTCTCCAATTCACGAAATTGCACATAGTTCTGTTATTCAATTAACCTGTTTCTGAACATAACCTCCCATCCTAAATTCAAACCCCAAATGAGCTGCCGATCCATAGAAAAAAAATGAGAGAATAGTGCACTCATGGCTTCTCTAGTCTTAGTTAGGGATAATATGCTCCTAGAATTTCCTGATATGCCTGGGCATTTGGGTCACAGAATCAGTTCCAATTGTTTCAAAGAATGTAAAACAACATCATCATAATTGCCTCCATATCTGATGAATAGTATAACATCTGTAATGCAAATGCAATCTTAGTAAAACCTATATTACCTTTTGAGAAGATTTTACTTATACAGAGTTTTAGATCCCTTTATGGGTAGAATTTTATTGATAGAAATATTTTATATATTTTATTTCATCCCTAAGCAAAGGAATGACTTGCTTTCCGAGGTTAGTTTTCTCTATCTCCTAAAAATACTTTTTGGTTAATAAAAATATTTAAATTATTTTTGTTTAATAAAAGCAAGGCACAATATACCACATTATAACAAAATTTCAATACAGTCTGCATAGATAGAGTTCTGGTTATGAGCTAGGGAGCATAATTTCCTTGCACATTGTAGTTTTTATATTCTATTTTAGTGCTATAATTTTTCCTGGCAATATATAATGTCCTTCTATTGAATCCAAAATTATAGTCAATGTGCTCTATGCAGATAATTTAACACCTGTGAATTCCCATACCCTACAATTGTAGATTGCATATTCCAGAGGCTCAGGGATTTGAATTACATTGCAAAAATAATGAGCTGAAGACTGATTGCAAATGTACAATTCATTAATACAGCCACTAATTTTTTTTTCTACCGCATCAAAATACATGGGTCCTCCAGCACGAGGTACTCCATAACCGCAGAAAAACATTGGATTTGGCAGGTTTAGATCTATTAAACAAACTAACTAAAATCAAAGCTAGTATTCTTCCCCTGGGGATTAAGGAGGAAAAGTTCATCAGTGCTAACCCAGTGCTCGGGCAAGGGCCAGGTGGACTTGGATATGGTGCTCGCAGGCTGAGCAGTGCTGGGAAGGAGTGAATAAACAGAGTGAGGCTGAGCCAGAGCCATGATGAAGAGCCGCACGTTCTGTGTACCACCTCACCCTTCCCAGAATAGTGTTTGGCTAGAATTGCAGTATATTAGAACTAGCAGGTTTTTTAGAAATTATTTACATTTTATGAAAGATGCATTTTATAAGAGATGAGGGAACAGGTCCTAGAGATGTTATGTGCCCTTCCAAAGCCATCCCACCAGCCCAAGATCCTTGCGTGGATGCTGCTGTGGCTCTTCCCTGGCACTGTGAGCCCACAGAACAGTATTCTAAGCTTTCCTTATAAAGTGGGGGTGGAGTCTTCCAGCAGATGGTCATCCTACACTTTATAAAACTGTCAGAGACTTAGAGCAAGGGGAATGTCTGAGGTGTTGAAAATAAAAAATAAAATTTGTGAAGAGATCTGTGAGACTGTTTTTTTTAAGTCACTTTCCTGATTCCTCACTCAAGCTCTGGTCTGGAAACATCCCTTTGAGAGGGATCAGATATACAGAAAAGGAAAGGCTTTGCTCAGCACACATTTCTTTGGTTACAGATTGGCTAGGCTGACCTGGCTCATGGCGCATCCAGCCCTAAGTCCTTTTCCTCCCTTAACTATGACTGTATTTTTATAAGGGCAAGTGTCTTAGTCTTTAGCCAAGGAAAATATTTGGGTGGTTATGAGCCACACTTGGGGGAAGGGATCTTTTCTGTTTTTGGTCGGCTCACCATACATTTCCTTCTTTGAAGCTCCTTACTTTTCCTCTATTTGTATAACTGAATAAAGCATGAATTAGAGGATGCAACTTGCCATGTTTTCAACTAAAAGCTTAAATACAATCTATGTCAGTTACTAAAATGAGCACGAGATAAATCCTCCTGAGCACAACTTGCCAAGAAAATGTTTGAGGACTGAGTTCACATCTTTGAACTTCTTCACCACCTTCAAATGTGAAATGGTCAAGAATGGCGAGATGGAGGGGTGTTTATAAAAAGATTCTAGAGCTATTATACCATGAGACCCCATCCCTCTCTAAAGAGAGAGGAGTGGGAGCCAACTTCTGTCCTCACCCTTAGAGAGGGGAGCGTTCTGAGAGCTTGGTCTGGTGCTTGAGTCGAGGCTGAGTAAGTGTCCCGGGCAGCAGAATGGAGGTGGCTGCCCCAAGATAGTCCCGCATGCTCCAAGTTGATCAGGAAAAGCATACGGAAGAGTTGTCTATGGCTAGATGACAGCTTTGTTCAAGAGAGGGGGAAGGGCCAAAGTGAGCTGGGCTGGGGCAGTTTCCAGTCCTGTCCTAAAGGAACTTCCAAAGGCTAGAGTCTTTGTTTGATTGGAAGACTAGAGAATTAGGAACCAGGGGCAATTAGAAGAACAGATTCCATTCCTCATTAGGAGAGGGGTTTCTGATGAACTCAGGAAGTACACAATGAGGGGAGGAGCCTTCTTGAAACATACTTCAAACCCAGAGAGCATCCTTTTCTCTCTTTCCTCCCCACTTTCCAAACCTGAGGAGCTGAACCACAGTTGGCAAAGATGGGAGGAGAGTGAGACAGAGAGAAAAAGCCACAGCTAACAAATGCCTCTCCTCATGAACTGGTTCTTGCCTCTGTGCATTGTAGCCAAAAGATGGGGAGGAGATAGCTTACCACACATAAATATGGAACTGTTGAGTGATATATTGGACTGGACATATTTGATGTGCAAATCAAGACTGACTTTATGTCTTTAAGCAAATGGCAGAACTCTGAGTTATGTAAGAGTAAGAGGTTATGATGCTGTCAAAACCTTTATCAAAAAGCAGAAAACAAGCCAGTTGCGGTGGTGCACACCTGTAATCCTAGAACTTGGGAGGCTGAGACAGGAGAATTGCAAGTTTGAGGCCAACCTCAGCAACTTAGCGAGGCCCTCAGCAACTTAGTGAGACTCTGTTTCCAAATAAAAAAATAAAATAGGGATGGGGGTGTAGCTCAGAGGTAGAATGCCCCTAGCTTCAATCCCCAGCACTGTGCTAGTGTGCCATACTTGTTCCATACTGCTAGCAAGTGCTCTTCCTGGCCCCTAACTTTTACAGCTTCCTTCAGCCAGAGCTAGAGTCTTGCTTATTTTAACCACCTGTGTGTTCAGAACCCATCCTGTCCTTGGGTAGGAGACAGTGAAGAAATTTTACCCCGTTCATTTGGGGACTCAGAATAAGTTATTCTTGTTCCAATTTGGACCCTGATTTTGAGCTTCCTGTTATAGTTCTGTGCCTTGTTTCTGAAAAGCACGTTCTTTTGTGAAACATTTTAATTATAACCTATTAAGAGAAAAAATTGAGGCCAAAGTTCCTTTGGCAATGGAAAGGTTCTAGAACAGGGCAGCGTCCTAGATCAAAGATGGTTCAGAATGCCCCCTTCCCCACAGGAACAGGTTGTAGTTATAGCCAGAAAAGGAAGTGAAACATAGAAACTGCAGTTGGCTGAACTCATCGGTCTCTTTAACAAGGATGGGGTCTGATCAGCTGGCAGCTTGTGATTGGCTGAAGATTGATTGCTATGATTAGCCAATCCTGCATTGCTTGGTAACAAGGTATACTCTTAGATTACATTTATTGATGTATCAAGCTGGGATACCAGGATGTATGGTGCCTGCTTTAGGCCAAAGTTTACCAAACAAGACCAAAGAGAGGTTTGGGCCAAATTTATATTAGTTTCACATGTGTGTGTGCGTGTGTATGTAAACACATGTACATCTTTTGCGTCAGTCCCTGACTTTTGTGTTGGATACTTTTTCTCAGTGATCTGGTGATTTATCCGGCTGGTTGTTCTTTTTTAAGGTGAAGGCATCGGCCCACTGTCGGTGATCTCAAGGGGTTTAGCATGTGAGGACAATGTGAGGCAGGAACAGATTCACTGCGTTGGAGGAACACCAGCTCTCAGAAGCTGTAGGGCTTTTTCCTGGGTGGCAACTTTGTTGGAGTAATTGTTCTCAAAGTGCACCCGCATTACTTGGAGGACCTGTTAATATGGAGCGGGCTGAGCCTCACCCCCAAAGCCTGTGATTCTATAGCTCAGGGAGGACCACCGAGAGTGTGCATGCCTGCAGGATCCCTCTGCTGTTGGTCTAGGGAACACACTGAAAGTCTTTGCCTTGGTGCAGGATTTCTTAACTTTGGCATCATTGACATTTTGTGCTGGGTAACTGTTGTGTGGCGCTGGCCTGGGCATTTATAGAATGTTCAGAGCATCACTCGCCTCCACCTCCTGGATGCCAGTAGCAACCCCACCCAGTTGTGAGGACCAAACACGTCTAACGATCTTGTAAGATGTCCCTTAGTGGACAAAATCACCTTGGATTGAGAACCGCTGAGTGCCTTCAGGAATTCTTCTGTCTTTTAGCTGGAAAGTAAGCCCAGCAGTAAGCAATGTGGGAGGAAAAGGAATGGGAGACTCTCACCTTTCATTTGGTAAAGACTCTCTTTAATTCCCTTATTTTCTGTACTGCCTTTCACCAGTACCACCCCACTCTCCATTTTCAGCTGTAAATGTATTCAAAGGTAAATCTCTTCAAGACAGGTAGCAAAGGGCCAAGTTCCCGGGAATGGGTCTGCAGGTCTAACTCGCCTCACTTAAGCTTTCCCCTATCCTCCAGTTTGCAGTCCTGCCCTGAAGCCCTGCTTCCAGAGGCACCCACTGAGATTTGAGTCTTTCCAAGGTTCAGAAGAGCTAAGCAGTTTCCTCTCCTACAAGCTCACAGTTGCATTTTCTCTGACCTGCTATATCGATTGCTATTCATTCATCTGCTTTCCTGAGTCCGGACTTGTTGACATCTTTCAGCGGCTGGTATCTGCTTTCCCATTCTCTTTGTTCTTATGGATTTGGGCCTTTTGTGTATTTGTTTTCATTTTGGAGTGTTAACAAAGGCGCAACAATACACATGTGTGTTTAGTCTGCTGTGGATAGCCAGAATTCCCAGATGCTCTTTTGAAATTAGGTTTTGGTAAGAGGGAGGATGGAGAGGATATAGAAGTATGCGAATTGGAGAGGTGTTTTATAATGATTAAAGAGGAAGATTGGGAAATTAAAGGGACAAAATACATTCTTTTCACATTTCAATTTTTGCTTAGGGCACCAATTGTTATACTGTTATCTGGTCAATAAAAGCAACATTTGGAACTGAAAATATAGCCCTTAAGAGATTTTGAAATAAAAGAACCTCCAAAACAGATATTCTTGAGCAAGACAGTATTTATTAAACCCCTTATAAATGTCAAATGTATACCTATGTTGGGTTATGATTCCTTATTTGAAAGCATAAAAGCATAAAGATTATAGGTCTTAACTTTACTCACAAAATCAAAGGCATGTATTCTAACAGTCAGACTTGCTCTATACTTGGAAAATAGCACTGGCGCTAACCCAAGTAGCTTAAAAGAGAGGTTAAATCCCCAAAAGAATTTGGAGAGTTTTTTTTTTTTTACTGATGTTATTAATATACTAGTCAGTGGAATCACTTGGCTGCGTCTCCCACATATTAACAGTTGACTCTTAGATGCAATCTGAAAATGTTATTTAGGTATTAGTCATACTTGCTCATGTATAACTTCTGTTATTGCCAAGAGAGCCCAGCTTGTGACTATAGGGGATCAGGTGGGATTTAGCCATCAGAGGGAACCCAAGAGGATATTGAACTGAAATTCCATAATTAACAAAATGACAGGTGGAAATTCTTCACAGAGAAATGTCTGGCTCTGGGAAAATCATGAGATCTCTTGGGAGGGAGGTATAAAATTCTCTCAAGAGGGGAAATTGTAAAAACATCACAGCTGAAATGAATTCAGTGTCATATGAATGAAGCTTTGACCTGTCATTTGACTTCTTTTGAGCTTTCTCCAGGTAAAATGTAATTTTTAAAAAATGTCCTCCAACTATTTCTAGGAATAATCAGTGCTCTTTGAATAGTAGTATGTCAAAATTTTTTGTTATTACATCCTCATTAAGTTAATATTTCCATTAATTATGACTTATTTGAATCCCAGTGTATCAACAGACCACAAGATTAGTACATAATCTAAAATTATGTACCATATTGTGTTTTTAAGTTAGTGAGCATTGAGAATAAGGTGTCCTTGATTTTCACAGCAATAACTGTTGACTCTCACACTGGCATATCATGTAACCAAAATGTACTAACAGAAAAAATAGAAAATGTGAGAGAGGAAAGAAGAAGTAACATCCATCATCTTAGCATGCCAGAAAAATATGAGCTTTATATTATATGGCTATATAAAAAGTCAAATGCAAGATGGTTTATTAGAGTGCCCATGAACCCTTGGGATGGAGGAGGGATATATGGGAATAATTTTCATCAGAGCTAATGAAATATATAGCCATAATCACTAGAATAGACATCTGAAGACCAAGTTAAGACTCAGATAAAAGTCAATTGGCCTCTCTGTACAATGAAGATAATAAATATCTGCCTTTTTCCAACTCTCAAGAGGTTTATAAGGATTTATTGAGATAATACGTGCATAATATAGTATATATGACCTATAAATATGCTATATATACTATATGAATTTAAGTAGAAAAATGGAACTGGGAATGTCCATAACAGGTTGTTTGATTCATTTGCCTGCCTAAGCCATTCAAGATAGTAACTTCTTACCGATCTTTATTTATTTTGATGGTATTTCCAGTTTCCCTAAGTATATTTAAAAATTTTGCAGTTTTTTAAAGATATGAAATCATTTTTAGAATAATTTTAAATTATTGGTAAACAATAATACACCATGCTAGTGATCATTTTCTTGGATACATGATACTATTTAATTCCATAAAGATTGGCTTCCCCAAATAGTGTCTCTTGATGGACTTCAGGAATTTTTTACTTCTCTGAAGCATCCATGAAAGTGCCTGACTGTGTGCTAAGGAGAGGTGTTCTGGAGAGAAGATTCATATCTTTTATTGCATTCTCAAAGAGATTAAAAGAATGGGTTACTAGGAGGAAAGGAAGGAAGGAAGAGTAAGAAAATGTGAGAAAAATGAAAAATAAGAAAAAGGGAAAAGAAAACTTGAGCACATTGCAGGGGGAAAGTGCTAGAGGTAACAATGGGCTGAGAAAAATGTCTTTATTTTTAGGTAAAAATCATTATAATTAAAACCACTGACAGCTTCTCTGAGGGCTTAACACAACCAGGCACTGTGAGAGCAGCCTACATTCACTCCATCATTATACCTCACAACAACCCCACATAGCAGGAAAACATCCATAGGTCCTTTTAGGAAAAGCTTGTCTCAAGTATAATCTATAATAAAGTGTGTATATTTGGGCCAGATTTGGGAAAATTTGGAATGTTTCAGTTTTTAGAAAGATGAGTTGAGGTCTTGACCACATATATGGTAGACCTCAGAGGGTCTGGACAATCATAATGGGGCAATACAAATGCCAACAGGCTTCGCATTAGCTCATTCCACACAGGTCAGATTTTGATGTCAATTGAATTATGAAAAAGCATTTGATTTTCATAGTTTTTAGGATTTTGGTACTGCAGATAATAAATAGATTAAAAACCTGTATCACTGTCATTCCCATTTTATAAATGAGAAAACAGCTTCAGGAGGTTAGTCAACGGCCCTAGTTTGTCTAGGCAGCAGGTAAGAGAGCAGACTGCATATCTGGGCCTTCTCACTCCTGGACTGTGGTATTTTCAGAATTCAGAGTGGATGGATTAAGAGACCCCAGTTGGATCTACTTCGCAGCTGCCACCAGATATCTGCCTTGCTGTTCTTAGTATTACGGGTTATCTTTTCCACCAGCAACCATGAGCAAGCAGTTGGCAAGGGAGTGGAGAAGGAAGACAGTGACAGCCCAGAACTTATCTAGACTCCTGAATTGCCAATGGGGAGGTGCACTCCAGATTCAGGTGAATCATGGCCAGTCCATGAGCATCTCCCCAAGTGGGATCAGAAAGAGCTCAGTGGACATTCAGGAAGTCCTTGCTGAATAAACACTATGTATTTGGTGCTCTTCTAGGCACTGGTGATATAATGAAGTCTATGAAAGACTATCCTTATAGAGGAGATATACTTATAACCAAATAATTCAAATACACTATGATAAATGCCATAATAGGATTTTTCAGGAAATAATGGGAATGGCAGGAAATTCTGGCACAACGGAACTGACACTAAATCTGGACCTAAAGGATGAGTTGATTTTGTAGATAAGAAAAAAGGCAGAATACACAAAAGGACTGTTTCCTGAATGCATTTCTTTTTTTTTTTTTTTTTTTTTTTGCGGTACCTGGGATTGAACCCAGGGGCATTCTACCTCCGAGATACACCCCCGGCCCTGTTTTTTTTTTATACTTTATTTTGAAACCTGGTCTCATGAAGTTGCGGAGGTCCTCACTAAGTAGCTGAGGCTGGCCACGAACCCGGATCCTCCGGTCTCCATCTCCCAAGTACTGGGATCACAAGCATGCGCCACCACGCCCGGCTTCCATGCATTTTTAATTTCTGTTTCTGGCTAAGATGGAAGGGCAGGGACACAAGTTACTCTTATCTGAAGCAACTAAAACACTGGGACACACATGTGGAACACCAGTTCTCAGGACTTTGCACTCAGGCAGCAAAGGACCGTGGTCCTGGAGAGAAGGGATATAAGGTCTAGCCTCCACGTGTCCCTGGCTACTGCCTGTATCTAGGCTGCGGGTCGGTATCAGACTCCTTGTATTGAGGAGGCAATGCTGATTGTCCAGGAAGGCCAAGGTTCCTAGAGGTCACAGAGCAGAATGTCAAGAGAGAACTATACAGAGAGAAAACTGCAGATCTACAGAGGATCTTTTTTCTGATTATGCAGCTGAGAAATGACCAGTACATTCATGTCAAGAAATTCCCCAAGGAAGAGAGAAAACAAACAAACAAATGAATAGGGTTTTTTTGAGGGGGAGAACCCTTGGAAACTCACACAGAGTCATGAATGGAACCTGTTCCTACCAGCCAAAGTAGAAAGACTCATAATTTATTGGGCATTTAAATATAATAATTAGAAGAAATTTGCCTTAGCAGTGGGACCAAAAGTAAGCAGGCCCTAGACTAATCACTGCTGTGTTCTTGCCTACCAAACCTAAAAGCAAGACTCAAAAGGATCACGTGGTTTCAATTAATTTTATCCCATAATGAGCTAAAAAATATTCATAGATGGCTGGGGCTAGGACTGGGGCTCAGTGGGAAAGATCTTGCCTGGCATACATAAGGCCCTGGGTTCAATCCCCAGCACCCCCAAAAATAAAATGAATAAATAAAAATTTATTTTTAGCCCAATGTGGTGGCACACACTTATAATCCCCCTACTTGGGAGACTGAAACAAGAGGATCATAGGTTTAAGGCCTGCCACAGCAACTTAGAGAGACCCTCAGCAATTTGGTGAGACCCTATTTCAAAATAAAAAATAAAAAGAACTGGGGATGTATCTCAGAGGTAAAATGCCCCTGGGTTCAACCCCAGCCCATTAAAAAAAGAAAGAAAGAAGGAAAGGAAGGAAGGAAGGAAGGAAGGAAGGAAGGAAGGAAGGAAGGAAAGAAAGAAGGAAGGATATTCATGAAAATAAAAAATTTGCAGCACTCAAAAAGGTACATTTTACAATGCTTGATATCTAAGAAAAAATTATGAGGCAGGGAGGAAAGATACAGGAAAACAGGACTCACAAAGAAGTGAGAAAACTTCAAAATCAATTGAAATTATCCCCAAAATGACATGGATAATTAGTAATTGAAGACACTACATATGATTGTTAATGTTTCTGTTAGAATATACATATTTATATTTATTCTAATCTAAATCTATATATTTATATATATGTTTTCTGACCTAAATCTAATTTTCAGGTGAAAATGATAATGTGTGAGTTAAAAAGACAGATGGGAACAATGGCACATTAGGCATTAGAGAAAAAAGGATTTGTGAACTTGAAGACATAGTAACCAAAATTACCCAGAATGAAACTACCCAAGAGATAAAAATGCTGAACAAATTGAGCATTAGTGGGCTGTGAGCAACTTCAGGTAACCTAATATATGAGAATGGAATCCCAAACTAGAGAAAACATAAGGAAAGATGGAAATATTCTTGAAGAAATAATGACAGGAAGTGATTCCAAATTTGATAAAATGTATAAACTCTCAGGTCTAAGAATATTAAAAAAAACCCAAGCACAAAAAACAATGAAGAAAACTACACAAAAAACACACCATATCTAAATTACTTAAAAACAGTGAAAAAAGTAAAATTTTGAAAGCAACCAGAGCTAACAGACACATTATATACAGAGGAACAAAGACAAGGATAAGAGCGGAGTTCTTGACGAAAGCCATGCAGCCTAGAAGACAGTGGCGCAACATCTTGAAAGTACTAAAGACAAAAACAGAATTTCTAGATTATAATTCTTTACTCAGGGAAAGCATCTTGCAAAAAATGCACATATTAGATGAAAGAATTAAACATCGGCAGGCCCTTCACTACAAGAAACGTTGAAGGAATTTTTTTAAGCAGACGTTAAATGATACCAGATGGAAATCTGGCTCTATACAAAGGAACGAAGAGAACTGGAATGGCAACTATGCAGATCCATGTAGAGACCTTTTTATTATTATTACTTAAATATCTTTTAAGTACAATGAACTTTTTGAATCAAAAAGTTAACAAAATATTGGGAGGTTTTGAACATGCATAGAAGTACAATGTATGACAACAAAAGCAAAATAAAAGCCTTAGAAGGGGAGACCGAAATATTTGTAGACTTGAAATGGCTAAGGAAAGAATCAGTGAACTTAAGTTGATGAATAGGAACTTCTGTTTCAGTCATTGTTCTCACTGCTGTGACCCAAAAAAACATGACCACACAATTTATTTTATTTTATTTTATTTATTTATTTATTTTGCGGTTCCAGAGATTGAACGCAGGGGTGGTCTACCTCCGCGCTACACCCCCGGCCCTATTTTTTTATGCTTTATTTTTGAAACCGGGTCTCATGAAGCTGAGGAGGGCCTCACTAGGTAGAGAGAGAGGGAGAGAGAGAGAGAGGGAGAGAGAGAGAGAGAGAGAGAGAGAGATCGCGCTGAGGTTGGCCGCGAACCCGGATCCTCTGGTCTCCGCTTCCCAAAGTACTGGGATTACAAGCATGTGCCACCACGCCTGGCCATGACCACACAATTTAGAGGAAGGAAGATATATTTGCTCACAGTTCTGGAGATTTCAGGGGTTTAGTCCATGTGAGGCCAGGTTACATTGGTGGAGCCCAGGGTATGGCAGTGGGAGGCAGAGAGAGTGAGGGAGAGACAGTGTTCTATTCTCACATCATGGAGGCCTAAAGCAAGAGAGAGCAAGCAAAGGGGTTCAAGACCACACCCCCAGTGATCCACCTCCTCCAGTCACACCCTACCTTCCCAGGTTACCAGCCAATAAATCCATTACAATAGATTTATCCACTGATAAGATTACAACCCTCATGATTTAATTATATCAACTCTGAACGTCAATACATGAGCTCTTTCAGGGGAAAGTTTATATTTAATCATAACAACTTCTCAAATTGAAATGCAAAGAGAGAAAAACAAATGAAACACATGTACACATACACACACTATCAGAAAGAGAGTATCAAAATGGTAGAATTAAAAAATCGAAACAATCCAAAAGAAGGTAGTAAAAGAAAGAAGGTAATAAAGAACAAATGGGAAAAATAGAAAATGAATATCAAAATATATATCTAATGAAGAACTTAAATCCAGATATAGAGAAGTCTCAATAAAACCAACTTCTTCCTCTTCAAAAAGATTCGGGGAAAAGTTTGAATGGAAACTTCATCAGAGAAGATATACAGATGACAAATAGATGACAAATAAGCACATATTTATATAGATGACAAATAAGCACATGAAAAGATGTTACACAGCCTTAGTCATTAAGGAACTGTAAATTAAAACCACAAAATAATACTACTATGCATCTATTAGAATGGCTAAAATTAAAAAGACTCACTATGCCAAGTGTTGGGGGAGAATGTGGAGCAACTGGAACTCATTGAATGATGAGAATGTAAAGTGCTCCTGACACTCTAGAAAATAATTTGGTATTTTTAAACAAAATAAACATATCTGCTATATGATATAGCGCTTTCACTTCCTATGTAACTGTTCAAAGGAAAATATGTCCACACAAATATCTGTACATAAATGTTTGTAACAGCCCCAAACTATTATTTGTAATACCCCCAAACTGGGAACAACTCAAATGTCCATGCACAGGTGAATGGATAAACAGAATGTGGTACGATGAAATAAAGATGAATAAATTCTTGGTATATTCAGTAACATAGATGAATCTTGAAATAATGCTGATTATCATTTATATAAATGTATGGTTCCATTTATATGAAATTCTAGAAAATGCAATCTGATCTAAAGTGGTAGACAGCAGATCAGCATCTTCCTTTCAGGCATCTCCACCTTCATCTTTGGGCCTCTACCCCTTGCTTCTGGGTATGCGGAGAAACTGGCCTCCATGCTGTTCTTTGAACACACCAGGTGCGCCTGTCTCAGGGTCTACATATTTGATGTCCTCTTGACATGGGCACCCTTCTCCACAGAGCTTGCTCCTTACTTTGTTCTGGTCTCACCCAATATCACCCTATCTACTACCTCCCACAAGCTCTGCCTCTTGGTACGTAGGAGGAGCTTCCTCGTAAGTGTAAGTTGGACCTGGTGACTCATGACTAGCAAACAGAATAAGGCTGAGTGAAAGGATGTCACCTCCAAGACAAGCTCCCAACTCTCTCCCACCTCCTCCACCTGTTTTTCTTGGGACACCTCTGGACTGCACTAAGGAGAGGCCTCTGAAGCCAGCAGCTGATGTCTCTTCCCAGCAGCCAGCCAGCACCCGGGCCTGTCACCAGCCATGCCAGTGAGCTTGGAAGCAGATCCACTCCCGGTCAGGCTTTGAGATGATGGCAGCCCAGACCGGTACCCTGACAGCCACCCTGTGAGGTTCCTTGGTACGCAGGCACCCAGCTAAGCTGCAGCCGGACTCCTGCCCCATGGAAATAGCAAAGTAATAAATGATGTTGTTTTAAGCTGTTAAATCTCCAGGTATTATTTTATGCAGCAATGGCAATCATTCAGAGGCTTTCCCTGGGAAACCTGTGTGAAATACACCCCCACCCCCAGCACACACAGTTACCAGTGTATATTGTCCCCTTACCTTGATTTTTATTCAAGATACTTTTCACCATCCAAAGTATTATTTTATTTGTTATCTATTTGCTCATTGCTCTTTCCTTTCTCTCCCAATAGGATGTAAATTCCATGGGAACGGGATTCTATATCTGGGGCCTAAAACACTGCCTGGCTGGCCAATCTCTCAATGGATAGAAAAATAGACATATAGACATAGACATATAGATAGAAATACATACTGTGTGTACATATATGTGTGAACAAACATATTTGATCCCTTTATATAGAATGTGGACCAAAAAAAAAAAAAAGGCCCAGACTGGAAGGCAGGATCCTTTTATCTACAGTCTCCTTGACCTGTACAAATCTCTACTCAAAGCGAGGGGCCTTCACAGATGACCAGAAGAATGAGAAATGCCTTAAGCTGGCCGGGCGTGGTGGCGCATGCTTGTAACCCCAGTACTAGGGAGGCGGAGACAGGAGGATTCGGGTTCGCTGCCAGCTTCAGCTACTTAGTGAGGTCTCTGCAACTTAGTGAGACCCTGTTTCAAAAAAATAAAGAATTAAAAAAAAAGAAATGCCTTAAGCTGCTGTAAGCTGCTGTGTGTTGCTTTTCATTTAGGATCAGACAACTAAAGTATTAATTCGTGGTGCACTTAAAAATATTTGGAGAGGAGGAATAGACAGGGAGCAAACACAGAAGGGCCATGAGGGCGTGGCCCAGCCACGGGTGGTCTCTAACGGGAACTCATCAGCTAGGGCTCCGCGGAGCCACAGCAAGCCAAGTCCAGATCCAGGTGCCCAGTGGGCTGGGCGAGGGCGGAGTGGAGGAGGTCCACAGGGGCTGGCACCAGGCCTGAGCCGGGTGGGGGCTGAGTCATAGCACCAGGAACCAGCAGGCGGCTGAGAGACTGACCCCAGTGAGGTTCCTTTTCTGCCCCAGTCAGAGCAAGACTGCGTTTCCTCGCAGGCTGTAGGAAGCTCAGGGCTGGCTGTCCACACGAGGTGACTCCTGTAGACTCCGCAGCATAGATAGAAAGCGTCACTCCAAAGGACACAGCGGGAGGAAGGATTCTGTGAACGAGCTGGACCCCGACCACTCATGGGATCATTTCTGTGTTAAAATGAGCAGTGTGTTCCAAGCAACCAATGCAAAACCAGAAATGTTAAAGAATCGTCGGCTTGAGAGACCTGAATTGCAGCTCGTCAGGCGTGGAGGCTGCTGCCGCCGCCCACTAGGTGGCAGTGTGGTAGCGACTTGCCGGCACGCAGAGATAACAGGTTGAATCTCAGACGAGTAGTTTGGGTTTTTTTTCCCCCTTGACATTTAGAAGTTTACAACAGAAAAGGCTCATGGAGAGGCAAACAATGATATCAATAACAACCTCAGACATAAAATAAACCTGTTTTTACAAGCGGTTACAATGAAACATTTTATAAAAAGTCAAAACAGCAAATAATGTCTGCTGTTCATCATACATACTTAAATGATTCTTCTGATAAGTGGATGTTAGACATATCTAGAATACAGGCAGCTGAGAGGATAGGACAGTGGATACCTCTTTCCCAAACCTTACAAAAGCCAGATTCCCTGAGGTCTCTATCTTGGGGTTTTCAAGCCCCCAAATTCCACTTCTCTATTATCAATCCACGTACCCTGTTTTCCTTGTGAGATACTCTTAAAAACAAGTGACCTTATCCAACTATCTTACTTCATTCTCTTCATTTGTATTTTCCCTAAATTATGTGCAAAGACACACTAATATTGTGCATTGTAAATTTTCCCTCTTCTTGTTTCCGGGTTGTCTACTTAAGAGCTGTGCAATCTTGGACAAGTTACTTAACCCCTCCTTGCATCACTTTCCTTATCTGTAAAATGGTATGGCAATAATATTAACTCCAGAGGGTTATTTCAGGGCATAAATCAGTTAAAAGTGCTTAGACTATTGCTGTACATGGTAAGCAACATGTAAGCTTTTGATTTAAAAGGGAAAGGGAAGAAAATGTGCATTCTGGTTTCCTTTCATTAGTGCCTTTTAATTACTGGATATGCAGCATATGCTTAATAAATATTTAAATCCATGCATGAATAAATGAATGGCTAAAACAGGATGGTACACATGAGATGCACAAGGAATTAATAAATATGCTCTGGCATTTAACACCTTGAAATATTTTTATGAAATATTAATTTTGCATGATTAAAAATAGAATATTTTAAGCCTTCAAAATTGTCAACATGTTAGATATAGCAAGTGCTATTAAACATTAGGATAGTAGTTTAGAATGATTGGTTTTAATCCCAAAATGTTGACTTAGAACAGTAGACATTTTTAGTTAGAAGTTGCCTTTGAGGTAATTATGTTAACCTTCTTATTTTCAGACAATAAAACCAGACCTTTAAATTGAGTGTTTGTTTCCTTTTAAACATATTACTGTTCTGATTTGGCAAAAGCCATGAGTTTGATGATTATGTTAATTGTGGTTTATTCGGCTGTTAAGGGATGTATGTACGATCATATGTGGAAGCTAAAAATGTTAATTTCATAGAAGTGACTAGTAAAATAGTGGTCAGGATAGCCCAGGAATGGAAGGGGAGTTCCTAGAGGGAGATGGAATAGTGGGTACAAAATAAGTCTGATGGGAGGAATAGGTACTAATGTTCTATAGCACAGTAGGGTGACTATAGTTTACAATTCATTACATATTGTGTGAAGAACCAAGAAGAGAGAAATTCAAAGGCTCCCAATGCCAAGAATGTTTAAGGAGATGAAAATGTTAATTAGCTTGGCTTAATCATTATACATTCTAAACATGCATGGAATTATCATTCTATACCCCATAAATTTGTCCAGTTTTAAGAACAATAAAACAATTTTGAATGAGAAAAATGTATGGGAGGAATACACTTTACATTCTGTATTTTTGCATGGTTGTGGCAATTTATATAATATTAAAACAATTATTTTTGGAACTATCTTCTTTATCATCAAAATGTAAAATTTTGTCTTTAGATCTTTTTCAAATTATGAATCATTTTCTGGACTCTTTGTACCAATTCACTGTGTGGTTTCTTTCCCCTGGAAATTGTTTTTCTTTCTTTGAGGGAAGTTGGTTAAAACTGTGATTATTAGGAAAATTAGGCTTAGAGGAAAGGTAAATTATTTGGTAAATATACCAGGCAAATGGTAGCACACACTTGTAATCCCAGTACTTGGGAGGCTGAGACAGGAGGATCGGAGATTTGAAACCAGCATAGAATAACTAACAGAGCCCCTGTTTCAAAATTAAAAAGGGCTGGGGATGTAGCTCAGAGGTAGAATGACCCTGGGATCAATCCCCAGTACCACACGTGCATAAAAAATAATCTAAATATCATTTTTAAAAAAATAGCTGGATCTTTCTGGGCGTGGTGGTGCACGCTTGTAAATCCCAGTACATGGGAGGCTGAGACAGGAGGATCCGGGTTCGCGGCCAGTCTCAGCTACTTAGTGAGGTCCTCCGTGACTTAGTGAGACCCTGTTTCAAAATAAAGAATAAAAAAATAGGGCTGGGGTGTAGCTTGGAAGTAGAATGCCCCTGGGTTCAATCCCCAGAACTGCAAAAAAAAAAAAATAGCTGGATCTAAAATAACCAAAACTGTATTTTGGGGAAAAAATTGCAATAGAAGAATGTTAATTCATGCACAGTACTTTCCCAAATGCAGTCGCCTAATGGTCTGGGACCAGCCTACATACTCAGGAGGAGACGCTCCTCCCAGCACCCACCGGAGAGAGGGGATTTGCCCTTCTGGTGCCTCAAGTTCTTTTAGGCCCCCAACTGATCCAGTGCTGCCAACACACCTGGTGAGGGCAATCAGTCTACTGACTCATATGCTAATTTCTTCTGGAAGTATCCTCACAGACACATAGAGATAATTCTTTGCCAGCTATTCTGGTAATGTGGTCAAGTTGTTATCTCAAATTAACCAGCGGATTATGTATGATTTATGCATTTCCTTAAACTTTTGGCACAATTCAGTACTGAAGTTATTCTTTGAATGTTATGGTGTATGTGCTTCGAGCTCAAAGTGTCCATTCCTGAACTCACCGCTGTCCCTCTCCTTCCCTAGAATTACTAATTTCAGAGAGCGGACCACATCTGTCCAGTAGCCCATCCAGAGATATAGAAGTCGACCCACACTGCCTTCACTTGCTGACCACATCTGTCAGATACCTGGTCCTCATGTTGGCCTCTTGGTGTCCGCCCTACATGACTTCAGCTGTCATACAGGAAGGGCCTGGGTTTATAAATTCAGGCTAGTATAGCACCTAATGTTCAGTAAACATGGGAGGAATGAATGAATGAATGAATGAATGATGAATACTTATATAACCTAGCCTCTCCTCTCCATTATTCCAATCCTAGTTCAGGTATTCAGCATCTCTTATCTAGACTATTGCAATAGCTTCCAATTTGAATTTTCTGGCTCCATTCATTATCTCATCCCACCTGCCTTAAATCCAGCCTCATTTTTTCTTTACTCCTACCCAAATGTTTCATGCTTAAATAGTATCGAGCTGGTTCTATCTCCTGGTATACACCCTGGTATTTCTTGCCTTTATGACCTTACCCATGATAGTTCCTTCTCAAAATGCCTACTCACTTTTCTTTATTTGCTAACTCCTGCTGATCCTGATTGCTTAGCCTGGATAATAGAGTTTCCAGTCATTTTTTTCCTCAAGTCCCAGGTTATATGAGATGCCTCTTTTCTTCCATCCCATTGTATTTTGCTCATTTCCCTAACTGAATATGTTGTATCACATCCTATTTAGCTGTTTATTTATCTGACTGTCCCTCACGCTCCTTTGGGGTAGGAATTCTTTTTCAGGAATTTTAGTAATGTCAATACTGAAAGTATGGTTTCTGTCCCAATGTCAAATCAAATTATTGTGGACAAGGCTTTGATTTATTTATTTATTTTTGCGGTACCGGGGATTGAACCCAGGGGCATTCTACCTCTGCGCTACACCCCCGTCCCTATTTTTTTATACTTTATTTTGAAACCGGGTCTCACGGAGTTGCGGAGGGCCTCACTAGGGAGAGAGAGAGAGAGAGAGAGAGAGAGAGAGAGCGGAGGCTGGCCGCGAACCCGGATCCTCCGGTCTCCGCCTCCCAAAGTACTGGGATTACAAGCATGCGCCACCATGCCCGGCTTTGGACAAGGCTTTGAGAGAAAGAAGTTTTATGGATTTGCTAGCAAATAGGGGAATACAGTGAACTGGTGTTTAGAAGTAGCCGCCCTGTCCCACAAGGAGAAGAATGGACTTTTTCAAGGAGAAAGACTGAGCTCCAGGCCTGCTTATCAGGAGGGATAATTCATGTCCAAATGGTGTCCTCCAGATAGCGCCCCTCAGACTTACTCACGCCAGTTCTTTATTTCTGCGCTCAATGAACGAAAGAACACAATAAGAACATTAATCTTGTTTCTCCCACAGTGAGGGAGGGGAAGAAGGAAATGAGGGAGAAAGAGAGAGTGAGGGGAAAAAACTGTCAGTTTTAAAATAAGCCACCTACTGACTGAGCAGCAAGGTTCATACTCAACGTGTGAAATGGATCCCTGCTACAAATTTCAGTCACACACAGAAGGCAGTCCATAACTATTGGTACACTCTTCTCTTTATATGGAATGAACAAATAATGTGGGTGGTGTAGAAATTCTCTATCATCACTAATTATAAGTATGTCTACCATGTCTAGGGCTACTGAGTACAGCTGTACGCCTTGTGCACTGAACTACTCTGGAGTGGGTACTAGTCCCATAGTGTAGAATGTGAATGTCCACTCCACCCCTCGAGGTACCCAACCACAAGTACCACCCTGATGTATCCAGAGGAGATACTTCAGGGTGTATATTTTTTTAGCTGTTAGATAACTCTATTTAAAATTGTAATTTACTTCGGGTTTTTAAAAATGAGATCTATACTCACTAAACAGATGTTTCTACTATAATTCATCTGATGCTTTCTCTTTTCATAGGAAAATATTTGGTTTAGCATGGTGTGTTTCTTCCCAGATCATACCTCATAAATTGTGAAAGGCTTTCCTTTCCTTTCCTTTCCTGGATTATATCCTCATTCCCTCAATGCATTTGCAACCCCAGGAACATAAAGTTTCTATAGATGGACAAATATGAGTCAATGAATTTGACTAGGAAAAATAAGCATTGGCTTATAAAATTGTTATTTTTATCAAACAAATCAGACAATGTCAGAACATTAAGAAAACAGAAGATAAGGCATTGACTCTAAATAGATAGCATATTGTAGAACTAGGTTAAATAAATTCAATTTATCATTAAATATCAAATTTAAAGCTCTTAAAAAACATTAATTTTTTAGGAAATCAGAAAGCTTAAATCATAAAAAATTTTGAACTGAAAAGCATGAAATTCTATGTTTATTAACTAGAATATTATAAATTAATGGACAATAAATCAGACAATTCTTTAAATAAAATGAATCTAGTAAAAATAAGCATAAGACTCGTGCATCAAAGAGGTACCAAAAATGTAAAAGCTAGTTAAATGGTCAACTTGGCATGAGGCTTAATACAAACTTACTATACTGACAGCTGGTACTTATGATGTGTGTGGAACAGATATTGATATTAATATCTATAATAACCACCATATTGACAGTTATGTATCAGGAACTGTGCTTAGCAGCATTCTTAACATTTTCTCATTTGAATACTCAAAAGGATTTGTGTGGTAGAAGTAATTTATGGCTGAAGAAACATATGAGAAGAGATAAAGAAAATAAGGAGGAAGCAAATTAAAAATCAATTAAAGAGGAAATATTTTGTAATAACAGTGAAAATTAATGAAACCACCATTGTCTTTCCTAGAAATGAAGTTAACTACGGGCCACCCCAGGAAGTCCAACTGTCTAGGTGTGGTTTATCTGTTCCTTGTCTCGTCCCTGCCTCTGTTCCACTTACTTACTGGGTCTTCTACAGAAACTGAGGTTTAGAGCCATCTACTACCACTTATGTGCCATTGATACCCAGGAAATACTGATATCATAACCCCACCTAAAAGAGTGGACCTTCTGGTAGCTGGGTGCGGTGGTGCATGCCTGTGATCCCAGTACTTGGCAGGCTGAGACAGAAGGATCCCAGGTTCGAGACCAACCTCAAAAACTTAGACTCTCAGCAACCTAGTGAGACCATGTTTCAAAACAAAAAGTAAAAAAGGGTTGGAGGTGTAGCACAGAGATAGAATGTCCCTGAGTATAATCCCCAGTACCAAAAATATTTTAAAAACTAGATCTTCTGGATATTCACATTAGCCTAGAAAGGAACTGAATTTGCCAGGCCATCTTGGACTTTAAGGTTTTATTATGAGACAACTCTCCATGAGACCAACCTGAAGCAAGTGTGCTCCTCTCAGCATCTACCCTGTGCGCCCCAGATCATCTCCCTCTGCCCGCCATGCTGCCTCTAGGATCTCAGAAGCCTCAGACCAAGACTGTGTAGCCACTTAGTTCCCAAACCCTGACGACGTTGACGTTTTCCATATGTTCTAGCCATCCACATACAGATGCCGTTTGCTGAAACTCTCTATTCATCCAATCTACCTATTGTTTGTGTTAAGGGATTGTCAGGATAAAATATGCAAAAGCACTTGGGATCCAAAGTAGGTAGATGTAATGTAGAGAAATCCAGGAGGAAAGAGGAAAGTGTCAGGTTTAGGAGTGTTAAGGAGCCGGGTGTGGTGGCGCACGCTTGTAATCCCAGTACTTGGAAGGTTGAGACCAGAGGATCCGGGTTCGCAGCCAGCCTCAGCTACCTAGTGAGACCCTCCACAACTTAGTGAGACCCTGTTTTAAAATAAAGAATAAAAAATAGGGCGGGGGGTGTACCTCGGAGGTAGAATGCCCCTGGGTTCAATCCCCAGTACCGCAAACAAACAAACAAACAAACAACAAGAGTGTAAAGGAAGAGTGGTAGATGTACAAAGACAAGGTTGAGAGCGTCTGAGGAGAATCAGAATAAGAGGTTGATTTCAGGTGGGCACAGTAAGAGAGGAAGAGGATCTAGATTTAGACCGATTATCTTTATCTATATCCTTACTAGTTTTATATGCCTTGGTCACAGTTAATCCACTTCCACTTTCTGTTTGAATTTGACAGAACTTATTTTTACCAACGATCTCTGATATGGTGACTATCATTATCACTGCCTTGTGTAAATACTTCCTTGTGACTAAATACAGAGATTATCAGCATCAACAAATCTCAAAAACAACAAAAACCCTGGTAGCATTTGCCACTGGGGATTAGACTTGTTTCTATTCCTGAAACCCCTTTCAATTTGGGGACCAGTGACATCCACCTGACATCTTTACTATATACACTTTCAGATAAAGTGCATCCAAAATGAGGTCCTGAAGGGAAATAGAAGGAAGTTGTAAAAAATAAAGAAAGGACAACGGTCCAGTGACTGTGATCAATGTGGGAGAGATGAGTAATTGCAGGATAATTCGTCTCCTGTATGATGAAGAGAGGAGAGTTGCCTGAAAATTAGATAGACCCCAGAAGACAGGAGGATAGCATCTAGATTTAAGGGGGATATCAGAGGGAGGCTTGTGAGATATGGGGAGTATAATATTAAGATACCAGGCAATATGGGGTGCTGATAAGGGAGACCTTAAATAGTATATATGGGCTTATGCTGTTTTCAAAGCTTTAATCTACATAATCAAAAGTTACCAATATTAGGACCTCAGTGGGTACAGTGAGAATCAGCTATGGAGCTATATTTTTGGAGGATACTCTACAACTTAGGAGACAGATGAGGGAAATTTATAAATATATTTTATAAATACTCTCCTTACTTTTATTTAAGTTACCATCCCTATAGGATTTGGTAAGAATTGCTATGACTGAAAGGCTTCCCAGTCCTAATTAAAACTTTAAATAAAGTTTTAATGACAGTATTCATAATTAGCCTGAAATACACTCTGTAGGTAATCTCTCCCAAGTTTCTGGAATGTTTTCCTAGACTTTTTGGATGCGCAACAGCTTACATGTCTGAAGTTACTTGAAGGCATCACTTTTAAGAAAGCTTACAATTGGGCCCTGGACCATCCCAACTCCTCTATAATTCCTCTTGGACATTTTTGCCATAATTAGAAGAGAGGACTTGGATAAATAGCATCACCATTCTTTGCTGTGGCACAGCTTATAAACTTAAGTGGAGTTTACTGGCAGCATCAAATGTTTCAGCTTTAAAAAATAAAAGTAGGGTACAAGTTGAATGTTTAGTTCTAGAAAGTTTGTGCAATATGTTCATAACGATGACTGTGGTTGCCACAAAGTGCCTCGTTTATTTTTAAATCCTGTGCATGTGTCAGGCCTGCAGATGGAAGGGGTGGAACTATGCACTAGAGTGGGGGCTCTAACTAGTATTTGGCAGAGTTGCCTTCTACCTGCCAGTTCAAAAGTTCAATCTGTTCTCAGATAGAATATGTATACTAAAAAATTTCAGTCTGTTAAACAATCTTACTGTACTTCAGCCTCTGCAGATACTCTTGTGCTGTGCAGCAGTGGCTCTGTGTGTAAATGCTAACACCAAGGATACACAAAAAAGACGATGTGTACAGGATAATGCCTCATACCAATTAGATGTCCGTTCCTTATTGAGTTTGTTAGCAACCTTTTATCTCTTAGTGTTATAAACTCCACTTAAAACTGATTAAAGTCTCATTCTTATCAAGAAAAAATAAAATTATGTTACTACTGAGCTGGAGGGACATCTAAACATTTTATTGAGCAAGTACTGTTAAAGGAGAGTTATGTAACTGATTCCCTTGAGTGACAAGAACTAAAAGCCAGGAACGTGTAGCAACAAGTGGAAAGAGAGAAGGGGACTTGGGGGCACACGTTGCATTGGTGGACAGGATAGGTTTGAGTTGATGGGATTTCCTCCTGGTGTCACATTGAGTGCTCGACCATATTGAACAACATGTAGAGAGACCAAGAAGACTGGAGAAGAGCAGAGAGGACTACTGGATTTGACAACATGGGGGCCATTTGGAATGACAGGAGTGGTTTGGGTGCAGATATTCAGCCAAGTAGGCTGAGGAGAAACTGAGAGATGAGACAATGTAGGCTGTGAGGATGGATGGGTTTTTAGAAAGAAGTTTTGCTGCAAAGGGGAAGGGGCATTTGCTGGAGGGAACCTGAGGTCCTGAGAGGCTGCTAGTGGTTGTGTTAGTTGGGCAGAGACACTAGAACATAGTTGCAAACAGATGCAGAGGAAGCATCTTTGTGTGCCTTAGGAGTCAGATTCAGACTCACGGAAGAACTACAAGTTTTCCATTGTGTAGAGGGAAGAAAGGAAAGCAGCTGGGTAGACTGAGTGGTTATAACATAATCATTGTGTTTATTTTACTTATTCCCTTAATCAAGTTCAAGACATGGACACGGTATGTGTGTGTGTGTGTGTGTGTGTGTGTGTGTGTGTATGTGTGTGTGTGTTAAAAGGGTGACAGGTTTGAAGAGTGCTAAGAAGGTGTGAATCAGCCTTCTGGTAAAGTAGGAAAGTGAACCTGCTGGGAATATGTATTAATATGTATGAGGATTAGGACCTGGGTCTTGTTAAGGGTTTTCAGCATTTTATTTTACCGTAATATTAATACATGCAAAAGTGTGCTTGTTATGCATGTGTGAATTGTAAGTTACATATACACACAAACACACACATATAAATATATAAATATAATAAAGCAAAGATCCATGTTTCCACTACCCGCTGGAGACCTAGACCTTAGAACTTTATCACAACTGCTGATCTCCCTGTGTGCTCCCCACCCCTCAGAATTAATAAGACTGAAATGTGTTTTGTAATCTAAGTATGAGCTAGGGGTCTAATATATCTTAACCCCTTGAGGGGTATATGTATATACTCCCCTTTCTGTATGATTGTTTTGAGTGATAACTATCAATTGTATGGTTAAATAGACTTGGGGCAATTAGCAATTCTACTGGAAGTGGAGTCTAATTTAATATAGAATTTCGAGTGGCTCATATTTAATTCCTCTAAAATTACACCTTGAAAAGGGAGCCTCTGAGAGATTATAAACAGAAGGAAGATAGATTTCAATACGGCTTTCCATATGCACCAGACTCAGATTTGAGTCATATCCAACATTATAGAGCAGGTGTGATTCAGTCTACAAACTGAATGATTTTAAATCAATATAAAACCAGCTGTAAGCTCCTACACTGTGAAGACAGGTGAGAAACTCAAGCTTCGTCTTGAAGGCTGCATAAGAATCAAGAATGTGTTCCTGGGACTGCCACATGAAGGGGAGAGCATTCCACCTCTAGTTCATCCTGTTCATCTACAATCTTCCTTCAAGCCAGTGGAACCCAGGGAATCTTCCTGCTTGGGACCCAGCCTCCCTGAGCCAGGAAGACAGCCAGACTCTGTGCGCTGGGACTTCCCTGGGGCTCCGGCTTGGACCCATGCTCAGGTTCCTGCAAGCAGAACTCCATTTCTTTCCCTTTTCTGAGGAAATCTTTCCACCTCCCTCTGCTAACCCCAAATGCCCTACTTTTTCTACCAGGAGGCACTACCTCCAGTGAACTTATCATAAGAACTTCGGAGAGTTAGGCTGGGAAAATTATCTGATTCTGAATCATTTCTGCTTTCCATCCTGCCTCAAATATCCTCTGACATGAAAGAGCATAGCCCTGTCCCTGCTTGGTATGGGTGGTGGGAGGAAAAGTGGGGGGGCAGCACACATTTAAACAAGTTGATTTCTCAGGGAAAGATAAACACTTCTGCATAAGGCATGGGTGCATTATTGAAAAAATTTAAAGAAGATAAACAATAAAAGAAAGGGTTGTGGTTTATAAGGCATTGGATTTTGATCTTGTTTTTTCAGTCCTCTACTAAAAAAAAATGTGGATACCTTATTTAGCTCATCTACTTCATTTTACAGGGGAGGCAACCAAGGTCCAGAGGCAACAGGGAATAGCAGAAACAGCAAAGGCTGTGGAATTCGCAGAGCCGAGTCAGCTTCCCGAGTCCGTGACTTCTTAGCCTCATGATCTAGAGAAGCTACACAGTCTCTCCGAGATGCGACTGCTTCATCTGCAAAATGGAGATGATTATATTTACTATGCAGGGTCATTGGGAAGGTTTATAGAAGGTGCCATGCCTCTTCATTATCTTACCCAGAGATGGGTATGTGGAGGACTTTCAGCAATGCGAGTCTCTTGCCTCACTCGCGCAGTGCGTGCTGGATCCAGGACGGGCATCCAGACTCACACCTTCTGGTTCGGCTCTTTTCATATGGCACCATCAGTGTGGTCATCTGAGAAATGCAGGGAAATGTGGACAACCAGGCCGTGTTTACAGAAGACAAATCTGTTACCAGCAGACAGGCCGCATGTGTGCTCAGTGTGAAAAGGACAGCGTGTCATTTATCAATCAACCTTCTTCATTTAAAAGATTAATAATGTTTGCAAAAACACTTGGCACCACCAGTGGCCTTTGTGTCTGAGCTGCAGGGGTTGGGCCAAGGTCTGATGGTAGCAAAGGTCGGGATCCCAGCTGCTATTTTTCTCAAGTTGGCGTTCCTATCCCCAAAGATGAGCCAAGTGGTCAGCAGGCAGTCAATTAGTGGATTTGTCATGCTTCAGGGCAAGTGGAAATGAGGCCAAGGTTGTGGGTTCTCTTCCCTTATGGGTAGACACATTTCAAAAACAGAAAACAATGTGCCAAGATGGCCAAATCCAGCTCCGATTCCAACCAACCAGCTCTCCAAAGGGTGTGACCTGTCTCTGAAACGAACAATTAAGAATATGATGGCACAGACCAATCCCATCACCAGAAAGGAGACAACCTTCTTGATAGAGGGCCACTGTGTCCTGCTAAATGAAGGCAGTGTACTCATTACATGTCACAGACTTAAATTAGGTACACATTGATCAATTCATTCATTCATTCAACTAACATTAGCAAACTCGGAGTTTTGTAAACAAGCGTTATCAAGCATGGACCCTGTGTCAGCAGATTACTGTCCTTAATCTGCTATAAAAATAGAAGTTAACATTTATTTTTTAAGCATACTTTTATTGGTGCATTGTAGCTTCCCATAATGAAGTTCAGAGTGATAGGGACATACATGCTTAATTAAATTCACTAAATACTTTCTATGAATTATCTCTTTAATTATCAAAAAAGCACTTATGAGATGTTTTCTAGTATCTCTGCTCTGAAGATGACAAAAAACAAGGTTTGGATTACTAGGGTCACATAGTGGCAGGAACAAGATTTGAATCTTGATTTGTCTGCATTTAAGCACTCTGCAACACTACCTTTAAGGGCTCTGTTCTAGTACATGGGACTGTCTCTGGGAATTTTTCATTCTAAAAAAGAATTCTTATTGCAATTCAGAGAATTTTCTGAGTGTGTAGAAGTAACCCTTTTCATAACTGGTTTCTTATTTATGTAGTTCTCATAAGTGAAATAAGTAGTTTGTGGCAATTTCTATTTAGAGTGGGAAAAAAATCACCATTTTCCCCTCAATGCTGCAAAGTCCTGACCTTACAACAGCACCTATTATAGTCATTTCTTGTCCGAACATGTGGTCATCAATCTTGTTACAGCAGGTGGTGTTCTGGAAGTGCTCAGGAATGCAGATATGTTGAATCCTAAGCCAGAAAAAACTCCTTATCTAAAATGCTGGTCCTGTCAGGTAAGAGCAGCATGTGACAGTCACCTGTTTGCATTAGCAATGGGGACTTGCCAGCCATCACTGGCCTTCACGCTTGGCCATACTTTGGGTCTCTGTGCCAGAAGAAAAAGATGATTGGTGCAAGTTTTGAGCTGCTGAGGGGGAAGGTAGCACTTCCTTGTACTTACTTCAGAATCTGAATGTGTAGTATACTTCTTCAAATCTCAACCCCTCCAGGTGAGAGGCAGAATTTGTACCTTGCTTGACAACCTGTGAAAATCTTGCACAGGATTGGTTTCTAGCCACCACACATGTTAGGTAGGGCCTATATTCATGAAAGGTATATATAAATTGTTATAACTCCACTGTAATGTCCTCAATATAAGTTATAATCAACCTGAATTCCCCATTACCATATAACATAACATATTCATTCCCAGGGGATTGGTTTATGGACATCTTTGGAGGGTCATTATTCTGATTGCCACAAATACTAATCAATTAAGTAAAAAATAAGATAGGGTAAAGTGACCTCAGGATGTATTTGCACAATTTCACCTTCTAATGCTATAAAAATTTCTTGGAAATTCTAAAAGGAAGCAAATCCAACTGAACATTAGGATCATCTTTTTGATTATCTCGTTTGAGACTTTTTTCACAAACACCTTAGTGTGAAGCTTCCTGCTACTGTAGCCAGTCATCTGGCAACCTTTGTGACCACGTTAAGGTCATGCCACTTTAGGTCGCTCTTCAGTCTCCTGAACCTTTTTGTTTGTCTCATGTTTGGTTTCTCCAGACAGGCTGTGTTGTCCTTGACTGAAATCTATCTGGAAGCCAAAAGTGATGCCAGACATATTAAAAGGCTTCTAGCACAATGAGGGCACATGAAGTTTTAGCTTCCTCTAATAATTGAACCTTATTGACGTTGAATTCCACAAACCCCCAGTGTTAATGTTTACATATTGTTTGACAGTTTGCTGCTAAAACAGAAAGAAAAAGAAGCACAAAATTTAGTGATAATAACTAATATGTTCTATCACTTTCTCTGGCTTTAACATGTGACATCAGAATTCTTCACCTGATTGATGATTTAGACTATTCAGTGAGCAAGACAAAAAAATGGTCAAACCTTAATGACTTATGATAAGGATGTATTGGAATGTCTAGTTCTTATTTTTAGTTTTTAATTCAAGTTTCAATTTAGATTGTTTGTTGATTTCTCTCACTGAAGAACCTACTAAGTACATTTGCTGAATAAGAAATGGAATAAAATGAGGCTTTTTTTATCTCAAAAGTAAAGTCCACTCTAGTTAATTGAAGGTTGCTGTGGCTTAAAATTCCAATAATTTAAAAATGATACAAAAGTAAATTCTGGGTTTGTGCAGTCTGTGGCACGTGCAGTAGAAGTGTGTTCGTAGTGAGAACTTTGTCAAAGAGAAGCGGCTTTCCTCCGCAGGTGTGTGGGGACCTGCACAGTATCTTGAGATTGGTGCTCCACATGCAGTGTTGGTGAGAGCACTTGTGAGCGGAAAGTTTGTTGTTACTGTAGCAGGGTTGTTAATCATGGAAACATGCTCTTTGGCCTTTCAACAAATAAATGGTGAGAGCACAACCTTTCACTATGACTCCTCTGCTTTCTCTCATCAGCCAACTGGCTAAAATATTAAAATGTGCAATCATGGGTGTGTTTTCCACACCCAAACACCTTTATAAATTTAGCTCAATTAATTTCAAATATTTATAAGCTATTCCCATTATTATATCAATGGCTCAAACATGGTAAGGAAATAATGAGTTCCTACAAAGCAAAAACAAATACGTCTAGTGACTTAAACAAATTATTAACTAGGCTTTTGGACACAGGATTTTAACTGCAGGTTTATGGATAATTGGGTGGTCCATGGAAGGATATCAGGACATCAGTGAACCCTCTATAAGCACAGGAAAAACAATTATGGACATGATTGTATCTGTCTTTTTCTGGGATCAAGTACCATATCTTTCACCAGATTCTCAAAGAACCTGTGTCTAATAAATAAATAAAAGGAATGGATCAGGATGAGAGATTTAGAATTTCTCCTCCTCTTCCTCCTCCTCTTCCTCCTCCTCTTCCTCCTCCTCTTCCTCCTCCTCTTCCTCCTCCGCCTCCTCCTCCTGCTTCTCTTCCTTCTCTTCCTCCTTCTCCTCCTCCTCCTCCTTCTTCTTCTTCTACAAGATATTCTTAAAAACTTCAGGAAAATATTTTTGAAATCATCATGAGCTCTTTTTGTCTATCATGCATAAACAGAGCACCAGCTTTTTGGAAAACCAGTTAAAAAATATAAAAATGTAATTGCTAAGTAACCTGATCATTAAGTATCATTTTCAATTAATTTTATCTAAGAATTTGACTATGAGTTTTAATATCTCACGATCACATTTATAATTAATTAAAGCTAATCTCTTTAAAACTCACTTTAGGGGCTTTGCAAACCATGATGTGTTTTTGTTTTTTCAAGACTTTCTCTTTGGGCTAAGGACATGGTTCCATAGAAGAACATTTGCTTAGTATGTGAGAGACCCTGGGTTCAATCCCCAGCACCCCCCAAAATACAAATAAAATCTAAAAATAATTTCTCCCCTTTAAAAATATGAAACACCATATCATCCACACAGGCTTCCATAATATTGGAAGTGAACACCTATATTCTTTAATGATAGCTGAAAACATGAGACTTTACTTTAGCGGGGGTACTTGGGATTGAACCCAGGGGCATTCTACCTCTGAGCTATAAAGCTGCCAGACCTTTTTAGTTTTTAATTTTGAAACAGGGTCTTAATAAGTTGCTGAGGCTGGTCTTAAACCTACACTCCTCCTGTGTCAGCCTCCCAAGTACTGGAATTACAGGCATGCATCACTATGCCCAGCTGAGACTCTATTATTAAAATAAAAAAGAAGCTGGGAATGGTGGTGCATGCCTATAATGCCAGTACTAGGAGGCTGGGACAGGAGGATCACAGGACCAGCCTCAGCAACTTAGCGAGACTTTCAGCAACAGAAACCCTTAGGTCTCTTTTAGTGAGACACTACTTCAAAAACAAAAAATAAAAAATGCTGGGGATGTAGCTCAAAGGTAGAATGCCCCTGGGTTCAATCCCTAGCACAAAATAAAAAAGAAAGAAAGAAAAGAAAAATTCTCAAACCCAATATTAATTATGTAGTAAATTTTATGTGTAACTTGACATTTAAATTTTAGCTATTCTTGACCTATAATAAGAAGCTAAATATCTTTCTTGAAGGTAGCAATAAGAAATATTCAAATCTTCTAAAATTATAAAAATTATAAATAATTATAAATTACTTATCTAGTAAGTTTGAAAGGAAAGGAAACAGTAGCATAATTTGGAAAGCAGTGTACATGTTCAGCCTCGAAAATTTAGACCATGTTGGGGGGGCCTTGATTCAGCTGTACTAGGAAAAAACTTGACTTTTCTAGAAGGAGTCAAATAAGTAATTTTAGAAAACTTCAGAAAGAAGAAAACATTTTGGGAATGAAAATGGAATTCAATCACTTCTAACATTATTGCTATTGATTTTTGGGTACTTTGGGGGTTTTTGTGTAATTTTATATTAAATCTGATATAAAAGGCAACTTCAGGGATGTATTATCAATAGCATTCTCAATCTTTTTCAAATGGGTAAACTTTTCAACTTAGAAAAGATTTCATTTTTCTGCATGGTCAGATCTTCTCTCTGAGGTCCCCTGAGTCAACCCCAAAACATTATAGCTTAGGATTTTTATGTGAGCTGCTCTGGCCACAAGTCATGATCAAGAAAAAGGTGCTTTCTAGTTGCACAGGACTGTGTGGGACACTTCATGGCCAGTGCAAAATAACACCGCAAAACGTGGATTCCAAATGTTTAGATAGTAGAAGGCATGTTTCTGTCATATTGTAGCAAAACTACCTGAGTCCTGTGGGCCCAGCTCTCTACCACTGTCCTGATTTAGACTTTGTCTACATGCTCCTCTCCTAGGAGTCAGATGATCAGTGCTGATTCATTGGGAAGAGATTGATCCCATGAGCAAAAGACAGTCCAGGCGGGGCAGGTGAAGGTTTGGGAATACCAAGACGGGGCCTTGAAGTGGAGGGAAATGGCTGGAGAGCATGTACCAGTTGTAGAAGAAAGTCTCGACAAAGAGAGAGAGGGGCCGGGCGTGGTGGCGCACGCTTGTAATCCTAGTACTTTGGGAGACGGAGACCGGAGGATCCGGGTTCGCAGCCAGCCTCAGCTCTCTCTCTCTCTCTCTCTCTCTCTCTCTCTCTCTCCACCTAGTGAGGCCCTCCGCAACTTCGTGAGACCCGGTTTCAAAATAAAGTATAAAAAATAGGGCCAGGGGTGTAGCACGGAGGTAGAACGCCCCTGCGTTCAATCCCCGGCACCGCAAAAAAAAAAAAAAAGAGAGAGAGAGAGAGGGATCGTTTTTACTCTAGTAGCGCCCCTGAGAGCAGGACTCACTGGGCCTCTCAAGGCACAGGCAACTCTCAAGGTTGAAAGCTTTTCTGTTTTTTCTAATTTATTTTTTTTTAGTTTATTTTATTAGTGCATTGCAATCATATATCTTGAGGAATTTCAGGGTGGTTGACATATACATGCACTCATTGGTCAATTAGCCCTCCCCTCTCCCTCCTTCCCATTTTCAGCATAGTAGTTGACTTTGATATCTTTGTGTAAGTCCATCCTGTGCACTAGTTTGTTTCCCTCTCCTTCCCTCTTGTTCGCCTTCTTTGCTTATCTGAGGTTTTATCTCTTTGTCTAGAGTTCTTCCTGTGCGGGGTCCTGGCTCATCCTACCGTGACCTCAGTACTGGAGTACTCCAGGGTGGGGTCGGGGCCTCGCCCGCCCCTTGTCCCAGCACTGGGGAGTCTCTGGGGATGGGGCCTAGGGCTCGCTCGCCCCTCATTCCCAGCGCCAGGGTGAGGGGTTCTCTGGGGGCGGGGCCGAGGGCTCGCCCGTCCTGCATCTCCAGTGCCGGGGTTTCTATGAGAGCAGGGTCAAGGGCTGCCTGCCTGTGTCTCCAGCACGGGGGTGTGTGTCTTGGGGCGGGGCCAAGGGGTCACCTACCCCACATGCTGGGGGTTCTCCAGGGGGGCTGAGGGCTCGCCCACCCTGCATCCCCAGCGCCGGGAGAAGGGATTCTCTGGGGGTGGGGACGGGAGCTCACCCACCCCACGTCCCCAGTGCCTGGGGGAGGGGTTCTCTGGGAGTGGGGCCAAGAGCTCGCCCACCCCACATCTCCAGTGTTGGGGGAGGGGTTTTCTGGGGGCGGGGCTGAGGGCTGACCCGCCCATGTTCTCAGTGCTGGGCCACTGGGAGGGGGTGGTCCATGTCTCATCTACCGAGGTCCTCAGTTCTGGGGTGTTCTGGGATGGTGTTGGGCTGCTCATGGGGGACCATGGTTCGCCAGCTCGTGTTCTCAGAGTTGGGCTGCTCCTGTGTATGGCCACCTCTTCTTTGTCTCTCCTCATCGCACTCATTGCAGGAGCAGAGGCTCACGGCCCACCCCTTGAAACCATCGTCATTGTAGGTGCGGGTCTGGATTGACTTGGGCTTCATCATGTTCCAGAGTTGATCGGTTTCAATGGTGATCTGTAGTCACTGGTTTCACAAGGATCTGCTGTCTCTTTGCTGTTGGTCTCTGGGAGTCGTGGTGTAGGCATGGCCCCGCATAGATGGCGCCTTTGCCTCCGCTCTCCACTTACCAGGTGAAATGCGTGGAGTTCTGTTCAGCCCCCCGCTCTGTCTGCTGCCTCACACTCCGCTGCTCTTCGGTTCTCTTTGTTTTGTTGAGTTTTGTCTGCCCTACTTTTCTTGTTAAGAAGCAGTCTTCCCGACAGGTGAGTTCCGAGTTTCGGAGTGCCGGCGACATGCTGCCTCCCTTTATCTCACTCACCCATGTTCTCATTGCTGGGCGGTTCCGGGGGGCCATGCCATGTCCGTCCATGTCCTCAGTACTGTGGTGTTCTATGCTGGTGCTGGGCTACTCCAGGGGGCCCGTGTTTCACCTGCTCATCTTCTCGATGTTGGGCGGCTCCTGTGCCTGACCACCTCGACTGTGTCTCTCCATGTCACTTTCTTTGCGGGGGCTGAGGCTCGCGTCCCACCCTTTGCAGTTGTCGCCATTGAAGGTGTGGATCTGGTTCGACTTGGGCTTCATCATGGTCTGATGTCGACTGCTTTCAATGGTGGACTATAATCTCTGGTTTCACAAGAATCAGCTGTTTCTTTGCTGGAGGATTCTGGGAGCTGTGGTGCTGGCGTGGCTCAGCCAAGATGGCGCCTTTGTCTCCGCTCTCCGCTTACCAGGTGAAATGCTTTGAGCTCCCTACCGCCCTCCGCTCTTTCCACTGCCTCGCATTCCGCTGCACTTTGGCTCTCATCATTTCGTTGAGTTTCGGCTGCCCTTCATTTCTTGTCAAGAAGCAATTTTCCCACTGGCTCCGACTGTTGGAGCACCAGCGACATGCTACCTCTCGCTATCCCGCCATCTTGGTTCCTCCGCTTTTCTGTTTTTTTTTTCTTGTCTTATTAATGATTTAGTTTTCTTATTACAGAGTAACAAGTGCTAATTGTAGAAAATTTGCTAATACATGAAGAAAATTCTCTGCTAACCACCCTGTCTTAGTCCATTCCTGCTGCTATAACAAAATGCCTGAGTGTGGATAATTTATAAAGAGCAGACATTTGTTTGCACAGGTCTGACGTCTGGGAAGTCCAAGGTCAAAATGCTGGTAGGTTCAGTCTCTGGTCAGGGCCTGGTCTCTGCTGCTAAGTTGGTGCCTCTTCTCTGCTCCTTCTATGGGTATGAACACTGTGTCCTCACATAGCAGAAGTGTGGATCAGGTTATGACCAAGAGTTACCTCCTTGGTCATGGCTAATCACTTCCTAGAGGCTGTGCCTCTAAATATTTTACATTGAGGATTAAATTTCAATATGAACTTTGGAGGGGATTCAAAACCATTCAAACAATAGCGCACCCACACCAGTAAGGACAACTACTGACATGTAATTTTCCCTTCCAGTTTTGTTCCTACGTGTATAGTTCTATCTACTCATATATTGCACACTGACAAAAATTTGAAATCTAATTTTTTAATCTAAGTCTATTCTCTTGATGTATTGTAATTTTTTTTTTTTTTTTTTTTTTTTTTTTTTTTTTTTTTTTTTTTTTTTTTTTTTTTTTTTTTTTTTTTTTTTTTTTTTTTTTTTTTTTTTTTTTTTTTTTTTTTTTTTTTTTTTTTTTTTTTTTTTTTTTTTTTTTTTTTTTTTTTTTTTTTTACCAGAGACACTTGCTTGACTTTCTCAGGTCCCTAAAGAGCAAACCTTTCCTGCAGACACAATCTCCCACGGCAAATACACATATTTCCCAAAAAGAAAAAAGAGAGTTAGATAGGGATGGAAAGGAAGAGAGAGGAAGGGTACGGAAGGGAAGGGGAAAAGAGAAAGAAAAGATGGTAAAAGAAAAGACTGTGTTTGCTCTACATTGGCCTTGGAAATTTTCCTTTCACCATTTCAGGACATCCACCACAATGGACCCAATTCCCTCCTTCCATCTTCTCTTATAAAATTGCTGTACAATTTATTTAGGCTCAAAACACTTAGAAAAGTACACAAATGGAGGAGAAAATGATGCTTAAAACTAGGCTGTGAATAAATTTCTGTCAAATTCACTAGTCAATTCACTCTACACCTGTTCAGGTGGGGCATGAGCAAGTGGCTCCATAGAAAATGAGTGCTGAGCTGAGTTCAGTTTCATGTTTGGGGGTGAGTCAGGGAGGAAACACAGACAGAACAGGAAGGCTCTCACCCCTGCACGGAGGTGGAGGTACAGGGCAGGGGGCTCTCCACCAAGGGAGAGAGATGTTAGAAAAAGGAGACTACGGATGAAAAAGACACACCCCCAAAATTCACATCCTCTTTTCTTCAATCAAACAGAAGCAAGCAGATACCATTTGCTGAGGAACTTCCTGTCAAGGCAGCTGTTCATACAACCCCTTGGCTTATCTGCTGCTGAAGGTGTCCCTCATCCTAAAGCAGCTCTTTGGGTGAAATCAGAGAAGTCCTGTGAACCTGACAGAACTGTATTTGTGTTGGGAATAAGAATTCCCCAGGCTAAGACAAGCCTTAGGCAAAATTCTGAACAAGATTGGTTTTGGGGAGATGGGGATAGGGAGAGCATCCTCATTTCCTAATGCACCCCAGAGAGACAGCAGGATTTGGACCGCCTCAGTGCCTGGTACCCGGCAGGCCCTTGGCACCTGCTTATTAAGTGAAGAAACCAAGCTCGTAAGCCCCTTCTCGCAGCAGGAAGGTGAGAAGTTGTCAGCCGTCCCAGGTGGTACCAAAGAAATTGCATTTCCTGAGTTCACATACAAACATTGGGAGCTCAAGAAGCAAAAGAACAGATTCTCAGAGTGAGGACTGGAAATTTCTCAGCAGCTGTCACAAGTTTTAGGGTGTGTCCTATTCCCAAGTTCACTGTTAAAAACATTAAGGAAAAGTAGTTCTATTAGTGCCATGAGAGGGTTATGGAGCACATATTTTTTTCAAAAAAGGCTCCATTAAAGCCAAAGAAGGACTTAACTCCCAAAGCACACCTGGATGTGGCTCACCATACTCCAGCATGATGTGCAGTATGCAAGTGTGACTCTTGCAGCACACACAGGCGTAGCACACCCAGGGTATCAGGGGCAAAAAACAGGTACCAGGCACAGGTGCAACACCCAAGACCTAATAGGCACTGTGCAGGCACAAAGCCTGTTGAGCAGGAGCACCCTGACAACCACATCGAGTCCCTAGCAACCTGTGGGCTATAATTGTCAGTGTCTGACACTGAAAACTCGCAGCTTCTTCTGCCAAGGAGCCTCGCCACCTTGCCATGCCAACCACCGATAACAAGGCTGAATGCTGACCCGGCCAGCTCTGCTGGTAGATGTGGGGCAAGTCTTCACCTTCGGTTCTGGTTGAGCACTGGTTAGGGTCAGGCCTGAAGACCCGGACCGGACTCACAACTAACCTGGGCCCGAGACCCTGACACAGCCAGCTGAGCTCCGTGGGAAATGGACTGCTCAACCTGCTTTCCAGGTTTCTCTGCCCTAAAATAGCATAACTTATATGAAGTTTGAGTAGAGTGTTAACGAATAAAGAATTTATCTTGGTCACAATTACAATAAATGTTCTTGAAAGGACTGAGACCATGTTTTGGTTGTTTTCTACCATCTAAGTCTGTTCAGAACAGAGGGGTTATAGATAAGGCTAGAAAGGTAAAAAAAAAAAAAAACACTAGGTTGTTCTGACAAGCTAAATATTTGGTACTTTATCTTGCTGAAGAAAGCAGCCATAGAAAATTTTAGGCAAGAAAATGGCTTGATTAAAATTGGATATGGTCAATTTGTGTAAGGAAGGGGGATCAACCTAAGTTAAGGGACCACATTCATAAATAAAGATATTCAGGCTTTTTGAGTAAAATCCTATTAAAATTATTTCAGCTGTTTTCCTCATCATATTTGAAAACCTGATTCATGCTATAGTTTGAACGTTTTTGTCTCCTCCAAAGCTCATCTTGAAAATGAGTCCCCAGTGTAGCAGTCTGGGGAGGTGGGGCCTACTGGGAGGTGTTTAGGTTATTTGGGCTCTGTCCTTGTGAATACATTAATGCCATTAAGAAGGGCTTGATGGAGGAGTTTGCTTTCTCTCTTTGTCCTTCCCCCTTCCGCCCTGTGATGATGCAGCGAGAAGGCCCTTGCCAGATGCTAGTGCTTTGACTTTGGACTTCCCAGCCTCCAAAACTGTGAGCCAACACATTTCTGTTCATTACTAAGCACCTAATCTCAGATATCCTCTTAGAGCTACATGAAATGGAGCAAGACAACACACAGCATAAGAGGTTTTGAATGGAAACCTCTTCACTTTATATGACTTTTCTTACTATAAATAAAACCTTGCCTCTGCCATTAGTAACCACCAATTCTCATATTTATGATTATGAACTAGCTCTAAAAGGACTCAAAATACCCACCTGATCAACACGCATGCTGATGCAAAGTCAAGCACAGGGCAGCACAGTGAACTGTGCAGCTGCACTTAGAATGAACTTTAGTGAAGAACATAAAAATTTCTTTTTCCTAGAACATCGTTTTCCAATGGGCCTAGTATCTCCTTGCTCACTGAGTTAAACTTAAGCACTTAATTTTTTTAGGTACTGGGAATTGAACCCATGGGTGCTCTACCACTGAGCTACACCCACAGCTCTTTTTAATTTTTTATTTTTATGGCAGAGTCTCCCTCAGTTGCCCAGGCTGGCCTTGAACTTGCGATTGCCCTGCCTCAGCCTCCTGAGCAGTTGGGATTACAGGCATGCACCGCCACCCCCAGCAGAGGTTAAACATTTTGAAAAGCAGACCTTTATTTTTAATGGAATTCTCTGCTTTTGTGAGCAGAAAAGAGAGCATATGCTTCTCTGGATGGCTTCACCTGTAACAGCTGTGTTTTCATTCTGAATTCTCAGAGCTTTGACATTGATGAGACTTAGCCAAAGGATCACTTATGATTATGGCAGGCATAATTTTTTATTTTACCTAATAATTGTTTAAAACCATAATATCAGAGGAAGTTGAAACATTTAAAATCTATTTTCTCATGTTTCCACGGGCAAAAGGCAAGGGATAAAGTGTTGGAGTAAATACTTCTTGTTTATTTTTTCTCTTGTCCACATCCCTGTACCGTTGAAACGTTCAACTCCCTAGTAGCTAGAGAGGCCAGTGCTCTGCTCTGCACCCAGCCTTTCGTTCTGCTCCATCTTAACTGCCTAAGATCAGTGATAGAGAAAGAGGAATAGGAATTATTTGGGCCACAGTAGCGTCTCCAGTCTTAGTTTTGTTTGACAGCTCTGCATTTTGGAAGTTATTTAATATATTTGCATGCACATTAATAAAGCTGATACTCCGGTCTGTACTTGGCTGTCATTTTTTTTTCTGTGTACTTGCAGTTGATCAAACTTGGAGGAGAGGACCTCATACCTAACACATATGTTGTTTTTTTTTTAATTACTTAGGTCATTAATTTTGGTGTTTTCATAGCTTGAAATGGATTTCCTGAAATAAAATCCCAATTTATGTCATTGTGATTATTATAGGAAATAAAGGCACAACTTAAAAATGACTTCATTTGGAATCATCTTCCATCAACACATTGTGGTGTCAGCTGGGATTCCCTGCCCTTTCTTAGTTCAGATTTTTATAACCCTCGAGTTTACTACAAACATAAAATCAGGTCTTCTAAGTGGCCTTTGACTACTTGTACGTCGGTCATCTAGAATATAGTATTTTAGGGAGCAAAAGGATAATGGGAAGAACAAGAGAAGGTGCAGGAGGCCAGAAGAGGAGGTCAGGATGACTGTCCTAAAAAGCTGAGGCTAGCCAGGCATGGTGGCGCACGCTTGTAATCCCAGTATTTTGGGAGGCAGAAACCCGAGGATCCGGGTTCGTGGCCAGCCTCAGCTCGCTCTCTCTCTCTCTCTCTCTTTCTCTCTCTCTCTCTCCTTAGTGAGGCCCTCCGCAACTTCATGAGACCCGGTTTCAAAATAAAGTATAAAAAATAGGGCCAGGGGTATAGTGCGGAGGTAGACCACCCCTGGGTTCAATCCCAGGTACCTCAAAAAAAAAAAAAAAAGTTGAGGCCAATAGAAGTACATGCCAACCAATACACCCCTGTCCACAGGGCATATGCTATCTCTCAGACATCAGCTCTCCTTAAAAGTATGATATCCCAGAATCATATCTCTCTTGGTGATTAAACTATTAAAACCCAGAAATCTACCTTGAAAGACTCTGGCCTCCTCAGCAGTCAGTCGGATACACTGCCCTTGGGAACTCTGCACCCTACATGCCGTCGGACGCAGCTCTGAAGGGTGCATAGTCCTCAAAGGTGATTCGGCCGATGTTGGTGTCATCTGCTTGTAAACTTGACATGCCTAACTCTTCTTTAACCCCTTTCTCCTGGTTTGTCCACATGGTTTCAAAGAAGCTGAAAAGCCATGAGCTCTTCTCTGGTGGAGAAAGCTGTGGTCGCTTGATGCTGTGATTATTAAGGATTCCATATTTGAAAAGAGAAGTGCCGAACCTTCCAGGCAACAAAAGGAAATTGTGGTTCAGCACAGCAGCCCAGGGAGGCGATAGGATGTGGCAGACACAGGGGAGAAAGGGTGGTATGAGCCAGACAGGTTAAGGAACAACAGCAGCAGAAATGTCATGAGGAGAGAAGGAGACCCTCAAGCTGGTGGCAGGTACAAAAACATCTCTCATAAGGTGTGGGGCACCATGTGGTGAGTATTTGCAGAAACAAGAGATTTATGCAAATTAAAATTCCACACGCTTCTCCAGCTTTTCCATCCTGAGGCACTTGTCCATGTATTCCATTTTTCCTTACTGCGGGCTTCTAGAAATGCTGCCTGTTTTCCTTCCCTTCTTTCCTTTTTCCTTTTCTGTTTCTTTTTTCCTGCCATTAGTTGTTGTCATTGTTTAAAAATCTTCCTAAATTCTTGGGATTGTGACAATGCAAATCAGATTTCATGACACATAAAGAACATCATCTCACTCGCCTGTTTTAAATTCTTCATTGGGTTGCATCATACTACAGTGGAAGCTTGAGTCTCATAAGGCCCTGGATGATCAGGCCCCTGACTTCTCTGTCTCTCTCCTCTCTCACTTCTCACCATGCACCCTCTCCCTCATCTGTTCAGCCATACTGGCCCTCTGGTTCGTCCCCAAATACACCCAGAACACTCTACATCAGGGTTTCTGCATTTGCCATTCTCAAACCCAATATGCCCCTACTACAGATGTTTGCAAGATCCTCTTCCCTGCCTTCTTCCATGCAGATATTTGCTCTAACATCACTTCCCATCCCAGCATCATTGGCTATCTCCTTGCCCTACTTTATTTTCCCTCATAGCATTTATTTCTTGCAGAAGTTATACTATATATGCAATTATTATCTGTCCCTCTGGGATCAAAGTTATGAAGGGTGGAGGTGGTTGCTTTGAAACGTTAGTAAGAACTCGAGACGTTGAATAAAGGAGTGAATAGTTGCTATCACGAGTTTATTGTTTCTGACATTCCTGTACATGGTACCAAAGGCCCCAATAGCTTTCCCGGCTTTCCTTTTATTTTTCCCCAGGATGTGGAATTCATCTAAACATGCTCTTTCTTCAATGGTTTGCCCATTTCTGGACCTAATAGGTCCCCTTTTCTGTGGAGCACTCACTTACCTATACACAAGAAATAAGAGGAAAATCTGGCAGCTACTGGCTGACAGTAACTAGTTCATATTTCACATGCTCTCAAACCTGAGCGGCTCATCTCATTTTGCAAGTGGTTTTACAAACACTGTTATCAAGTGCCATTCATACTAAGAAAAGTGGAATTCTACCTTTATATCTACTGTTTCATGAACTAGAGGCATAGATCAAACCTTTAGATGGGAATGCAGAATTTTTTTGATGTTATCTGTTTCCCCCCCCCAAAAAAAATCATGTGAATTGCAAAACCATCTGGTAAGTCATCTTTTTACTGCAGTTTTTTTTTTAATCTTTCTCCAATCATCTGGTATAACTGCTGGTTCAGGAAGCTGTCTCACATCCACTCTTGACTTGTAATAGCCCATAGCAAACCATTCTCTTCCCATGATAACCATTTTCCCAAAGAGAGCATGTATAAGTCAGCTTTCTGATACTGTGACAAAATACTTGAGATAATCAATTTACAGGAGGAAAGTTTATTTTGGCTCATGGTTTCAGTACATGGTCAGTAGGCCTCATTGCTTTGGGGCCTATGGCAGCACAAGTGCATCATGGTGGGATTCCATGGAAGAGAAGGCCTGTTCACTTCATGGCACCTGGAAAGTGAAAGAGAGAGGCAGGAAGGAACCAGTGTCACCATATCCCCTTCAATGACCTAACTTCCTGCCACTACATCCCACCTCCTTAAGGTCCCACCACTTCCCAACAGTGCCACAGGCTAGGAACCAAGCCTTCAACAAGTGGCCTTTGGGGGACACTTATCCAAACACAGTAGAACAGTTTTGCACAAAGGGTATGGAACAAGAAGACTACAGATCTGTAATCTTGTGCTAGCCTCAACATGTATTAGCTGTTAGATCCTAGGAAAGTTCAATGCTCCGAGCTCCAATATTACAGAGTGTATCTTCTCTCTCAAGATTAAAAACACAATTTCAAATCCTCTACTAGGTCACTGATCAATCAATGAAGTAAAAACCTGCTGGTACATACATACTTTATTAAACACTGTAAAAGAACATTGCTCATGAGTATGTTTGGATAAAATTTCTCAATATTTTTTTTGTTGGCACATATCAAAGTTTTGTTTAAGTAATTAATGGAGAAGCTGCCAGGAAGACAAAAGAGTTGGTTTGACAGGCACTTGAGGAATGGAGATTATCTCTTCAGTAGGAAAAGAAATGCTAAATTAGTTATAAGCTGGTTAATAGGGTTAATTTCTCTAATTGCAATGACTTGTCATTTTCTGTTTTTTTTTTAAATCAGTTGTAGATTGCTAATCAAATACACTGCGACAAAGAAAAAAATGGTATTTTTCTTTTGCTGTAGAGGCATAAAGTTCTAAGTAGATAACATTCTTCCCAGCAGGATATTTAAAAAATCAAGCAATATCATCTTACATTTTTCCACATTTTGAAGTTAATTATTCTTTTATATATCTATGAAAAGGAAATACAACGAAGTTGCAGATTAATTACATTTGCTAAAAGATTCCTTAAAACTTTTTTCTCATGCAATTAAAGTTCAGGAAGATTTCAATTCAGACTGCAGATTCAATGCAGATGTCATTAAGGATTTCAGAAATTTTGAATTTTAGCTCATGAATTACAGGAAGAAATCTAGTTTTAAAATTTGTTTTATGTGTTCATGTTAGACTTGGGAAGATGTTCTGAAAATATGGAAGTGAACTCCCCCACTCTATCATTTATCAGTAAGAGCTATCTCATTTCCAGGTCCACAGTTGACAGGAGAGAAAAGACTTAATGGTTGTTATTGGTATTATATAAAAGTTTGTTATAAAGTAATTCAGTTTTACTATAAAAATTAGAACAAAATTATCTAAAATAAAAATTAGAAGGATCCTCTCACCCTTGAATTTCATTCGATGACTCTTAACATTTTGATATGTATTTTATAATGCCGTATGCTTATGTGCAAGCGCACGCACACACACGCACACAAACATACACACACTTTTTAACAAAGATGGTATCACACTATACAAGATGTTCTATGACTTCTTTTTTCTCACTTAACAGTGTCTCTTTGACATCTTTCCATTTCAGTGGGTATAGATCTTTTCTGTTTAACACTACTTGTTATTCCACTGTCTGAACACATCATAATTTAATTAGTCTCCTATTGATGGGTACAGAGGTGATTTCCAATTTTCCCCGAGACACAGCTAACACAATGCTTGAGAGTACAGAGTCTTCTTTTTTTGGTGGTGCTAGGGATCAACCCCAGGGCCTCACGCATGCTAGGCAAGTGCTCTGCCACTGAGCTACACCCTCAGCCCCAAGAGAGCACAGGCTCTTGCATTAGACCACATAGGTCCCTCAGCCCATTTCTTCCACTTACTTGTATAAGTTTATCTCCCTTATTCCCTCAGCCCATTTCTTCCACTTACTTGTGTAAGTTTATCTCCCTTATTCCCAGGTAGTGGGGGAAAAGTCGTACTTACTCTAGAAGATAATTGTAAGGAGTTAATAGGTATAAAATGTTTAGAACAGTCCCTGCTTTACCTTACTGTACTATATGAAGGCTCGCTATTATATCTGTTACTGTAAACAATATTGCACTCCATTGATATATATCTGAATTTTAACTTTTAAATGGACCAGATGTTTTAAATACACAGAACAAGACTATGGGTGAAAATAGCCAATGAACTTTTAATCTTCATTTCTTATTTAGCAGAAGTAGAATGATTTAAGAAGGCAGTACATTCCCTGTTCATCGACAACCAGTGTTGGAAACTGTAAATGGAAGTACAGTAATGAACTGCATGACAATGTTTCAATCCATGATGGACTGCATACAGAACAGTGGTCCCATAAGATTAGAACGGAGCTGAGAATTCCTACTGCCCAGTGAATGCACAGCTGAAGAAGAGGCCAGGGGAAAGGAAACTGAAGGAAAAAGAGAATTCCCAAGAAAATCCACAGCAAAGGCTTTACCAGAAGCTTTTGCAGACCTCACCAAGTTCCGTAAGCAGTTTGAGAACAGGAACCCCAACACTGAACGGTTTTCACTAATGTAGAGGGATGCTTATGGTGCACAATCTGCTTACAAGCAAATCTAAAATGAGAAAAAGAAAGGAATCAAACAAATCACTATGGACATAGCTCTGAAAAGAGAGATACCTCTTGAAGAAGAGCCTCAGGCGGGATTCTAGAAGAACACATTGTTATCATAGGAGGTGACAGTTCCGTAGGCATCAGTACCCTCAAGACCTCCTGCTGGGACAAGATGTGGAGGTGGAAGACAGTGATATTGAAGATCATGGCCCTGTGTAGACCTAGGCTCATGTGTGTGTTTGCATCTTAGTTTTTAATCAGGAAGTTTGAAAAGTCAAACTAGTCAGGTATGGTGGTGCACAACTGTAATCCCAGAACTTGGGAGACTGAGACAGGAGGATCACAGATTTGAGGCCAGTCATGGCACTTTAGCAAGATCCCGTGTAGACCTAGGTTTATGTGTGTGTTTGTGTCTTAGTTTTTAATCAGGAAATTTAAAAACTAAAACAAACACGCCAGGTGTGGTGGTTCACAACTGTAATCCCAGGACTTGGGAGGCTGAGACGGTAGTATCACAGGTTTGAGGCCAGTCTCGGCAACTTAGCAAGACCCTGTTTCAAATAAAAATTAAGCCGGGCATGGTGACACATGCTTGTAATCCCAGTACTTGGAAGGCTGAGACAGGAGGATTGCATGTTCGCAGTCACCCTCAGCTACTTAGTGAGGCCCTCTGTAACTTTGTGAGACCCTGTTTCAAAATAAAGAATAAAAAATACAGCTGGGGATGTAGCTCGGAGATAGAATGCCCCCAAGTTCAAATGAATGAATGAATGAATGAATAAGTAAATAAATAAATAAATAATAAATAAATAAATAACAAATAAATAAAAATAAAATAGGGGTGGGGGTATAGCTCTGACATAGAATGCCCATGGGTTCAATCCGCAGTACCAAAACAAACAAAATAAAACAAAAAACCAATAATAAAATAAAAAACAAATAAGTTTAAAAATAAAGTTTATCAAATAAATACATAAAGAAAGAATATTTTTGTACATCTTTACAATGTGTTCATGTTTTAAGCTGTTACTATAATAGTCAAAAAGTTAAAAAATTAAAGTTTATGAAATACAGTAAGATAAGATGTGTGGGGGGGGTACTGGGGGTTGAACCCAAGGAAATTCTACTTCTGAGCTGTACCCCAGCCTGATTTTATTTTTTATTTTGAAACAGGGTCTCACTAAATTGCCAAAGCTAGCCTTGAACCTGTGATCCTCCTGTCTCAGCCTCCCAACTACTGGAATTACGGGCATGCGTCACCATACTTGACTAGATTATTTTATTATTGAGGAAAGAATTTTAAAAATAAATTTAGTGTAGCCTAAGTTTACATTGTGCGTAAAGTCTACAGTAGATACAGTCATGTCCTGGCCCTTAGTATTTATTTACTTACTTATTTATTTATTTATTTTGGTTGTTGTTTGTGTTTGCATGTGTGTGTTTGCATCTTAGTTTTTAATCAGGAGGTTTACAGATTGAACCCAGGGATATTCTACACCCCCAGTCCTTTTCATTTTTTATTTTGAAACAGGGTCTTGCTAAGTTGCTGAGGGTCTTGCTTAATTGCTGAGGATGTCTTCGAACTTGTGGTCCTCCTGTTTCAGCCTCCCAAGTACTGGGATTACAAGCCTGTTCCACCATGCCCAGCTATGTCCTGGCCCTCCACACTCACTCTCGGCTCACTCACTGACTCATACAGAGCAACTTCAGGCCCTGCAAGCTCTATTCATGGTGAATGCCCTATACAGGCATACTATTTTTAATCTTTCATATTTCTATTATACTTTTCCTATATTTACATAAGTTTAGATATCCAAATAATTACCATTGTGTGACAACTGCCTGTAGTCTACAGTACAGTCACATGCTGCAGTAGTTTGTAGCCTAGGAGCAACAGGATATACCATATAGAGTTAGGTGTGTAGTGAGTTCTACCATCTAGGCGTGTGTAAGAACTCTTTGCAGTGTCCAAAGAACCACAAAATTGCCTGGCAATGTATTTCTCAGAACATAAGCCTGTCATGAAGCAATACAGGACTCTATTTCTGTTTCTGTCTTTGGGCACGAGCCTCTATTTTCTTCCCACTTGGTTCATAGTTTTAAGATTGAGCTTTAAAAAAAAGATCATGTAAGAATTCTTGCAAATTAAGTATAACAAATTTGGAAAAAAAATTTTAAGGCCATCTGTAGATAAAATAGATAATTTGAACAATTACTATTTAGTTGATTTGAAAATACTTAATTGACTAAATGCACTATTAATTTGGAATGGGCTAATAAGGAAAAGCATACTTAATATAAACGGCAACTTTCTGTGTCCCATTCTGGAGTCAACATTCTGGCAATTCTGGATTTTGGGGGACAGTCCTGGGTTCCAATGTCAAGCCTTCTATAATAATTTCTTCTCTGGAATGTGTGGTCACTGCACCTATAACAGTAGTGTTTGGCTTGTTTTACTCTTTTTTTGGAGAGAGGTTCTGGTCTAGTTAGGCATCCTGGGCCCCACATTCACTATAACACACACACACACATACACACCACATATATTATCTTGGGAGGCCAAGACAGGAAGATCACAAGTTAAAGGACAGCCTCAGCAACTTAGTGTGACTCTCCAAGACTCTGTTTCCAAATAAAAAGTAAAATAGGGCTAGGGGTATATCTTAGAGGTAGAATGCTCCTGGGTTCCCAGTACCAAAAAATAATAATAAAAAAAGGAGCATTACAACTGTTCCTTAATTTCTCCAGGATAAAACCTATACTGCTTCACCGGTAGGGCAGGGCTCTCTGTGAGCTAGCTCTGCCTTCTCTCCAGTCTCCTCATAGCTCCCGACTTGACTTCCCAAATTCCAGCCACACCGAATTCACATACACTCCCCCAAATGTGCCCGCTGTTTCTTCTTCTGGAATTGCATACACATTTCCCTCTCTTTGAATTCTGTCACCCACTCATCTACTGTTTGAAGCCTCTTCTTCTTTGAAAGTCAATATCTTGCATGCCCATATCTTTGAAATCTCCTTTGAATTATTGTAACTCCTCAAAGAATTTTGGCTGTCTCTTACTTTTATTGACACTTTGTACACCTGGTGGGGCACTTCACATACTGTAATGATTTACTATGTGATGATTTACTGTCATGATTACTATGAAAGTGTCCAACACACCAGATCATAAAACATAGGAGGAAATGGGATGTGGTCACTCAATTTTATTCGGCCCAACTGATTATAATGTCAAATACATTATGAGAGTGCTCTCTGAACTAAAGAATGGGCAATCTAAAACTTTGTATTTTACCATAAGGTTGTTTTCTTAGCTGTGGAGATGTGGTAAGGCTGGGGAAATGCATATACTCACAGGGAGATGCTAGCATCTTTTACCTGGGGGTCTTAAAGCCACTCACCATGATTCATGTTTGACGAGTGTTGAATAGGCACTGAACTCCAGATAGGAAGATCATAGTACCACTCTCTGGTTATGCAATCTTGGGCCAGGCACTTAACTTGTGTTCCTAAACTAAAAAGTGAAGGAGCAGGAGAGAATGGTATCTCAGGCATTGTCCAGTAACTTTTTTTTTTGTGGTACCAGGGATTGAACGCAGGGGTGTTCTACCTCCGCGCTACGCCCCCAGTCCTATTTTTTTATACTTTATTTTGAGACCAGGTCTCACGAAGTTGCAGAGGGCCTCACTAAGTAGAGAGATAGAGAGATAGAGAGAGAGGGAGAGAGAGAGAGAGGGAGAGAGAGAGAGAGAGAGCGAGCGCAAGCTGAGGCTGGCGGCGAACCTGGATCCTCCGGTCTCTGCCTCCCAAAGTACTGGGATTACAAG
>PVJS01001425.1:0-15342 GCA_004027185.1 Glis glis | reverse complement strand
GCCCGGCTGTCCAGTAACTTTAATAGCAGACCATAGTGCTTAAAGAAGAGCTGACTTGCTCAACACCATCAGTTTATTTCCTTAAAGGAACAGGTATTCCCAGATCAGCAGTAGCACAACAAGCAATGATCAGTCCCTAATGTCAAAAATCATTAAATGAACCAGGTGTGGTGGTGCACACCTATAATACTAGTAGTTGGGAGGCTGAGGCAGGAGAATCACAGGTTGGAGAGCAGCCTTAGCAACTTAGTGAGACCCTCAGGAATTTAGCAAGACCCTATTTCAAAACAAAAAATAAAAAAGGGGGGGCTTAGGGTATAGCTTGGAGGTAGAATGCCCCTGGGTTCATTCCCCAATGCCACACACACACATACACACACACACACACACACACACACACACACACACACACACACACACATCATTAAATGGCTACTGTAATAGAACATATTATCAGGTCTGAAGTTTCTTTTGAAAAATGAATGAGTCAACATTTCCTTGTGTTCTAAAGTAAATGTGCGAAAGGGTATTCCCAGAACCCCTAAATGGCATAATTTAAACTTCATTCTGTTTTATGAGCACTGTGGCTTAATTAGGGCCTATGCATAAGTACAAATGATTACCATTTTAAAAAATCAGCTGTACATGTGTACAGATTTCTGTTGGAATTAAGACATCAACATATTTATACAAACATTTTAGAATTGAAAATTCCAAGTCATCTTGTTTTAATTTAATAAAAACAGATCTAATGCAATTATCAAGAAAGGCCTTACCTTTCTTTACTCTAGATCTAGATGGGTGGGAAAAAAACTGCCAAACTCAAAGACAATCTGGTAGGGTTTAAAACTGTATTTTCTTAACTAATTGGAAGTAGCTATCTTGTTGGTTTTATTGCAGATTAAATTGTTTTACAATAAATTTTCACCATGCCTGAGAGTGTTCTGCTAAGACAGCACCCCTCCTTGCCTGAAGATCTAGCACTCACATGGTAGTGGAGAGACGTGCTGAACATCTTCTGCATGCAAGGCCGAGGGCTTTACAACTACTAGTGCATTATCATTAAGAACTTAAGACCATGCTACAAGGTCATATTATAATTATTGGCACTTTATAGATGAGGACAATCCAGCTCAGAACAGTCAGTACAAGTTGGGATTTTAACTCAGCTGATTCAAGGGCTATGATCTCAGTATGACACCACACTGCTGTCACCAAGTGAAACGCAGCTGAAATGACGGCATTTGGGCAGTGCTTCTGGAGGGGACTGCGATGCAGGGTGACATCATGGCAGCATGAACTGTGTCATAGTGCAGGATGTCTTACACCTGGTATGCAAACAAGAATGCTGTGGAGTTGCATGGTATGATTCAGTAGGGTTGGGTCAGGGCCCGAGAACCTGCTAGTGTGTGTGTGTGTGTGTGTGTGTCCGTGTGCACATTTTTGGGGATTAAACCCAGGGACATCCTACCACTGAGCTACACCCTCAGCCCTTTTTAGTTTTGCTTTGAAAGTGTCTTGCTAAGTTACCATATGCTGGCCCTGAACCTGCGATCCTCCTGTCTCAGCCTCCGAGTACTGGGACTCCAGGCTTGTGCCACCACGCCTGGCTGAGATCCTGCCACTCTAACAGCTCCCCAGTGATGTCAGCGCGGCTGATCCTCCATCACACTTTGTGTAGCCGGGACTAATGAACGAAGACCGGTTCAGTACCACGGACAGTAGAACAGGTGAGGCACCCCCACCATCTTAAGCTCAAATCTCTCTTTTCTCTAGGTAGACTCAGAACAAAACATACTGTCAGGATTTGTGTGTGTGTGTGTGTGTGTGTGTGTGTGTGTGTGTGTGTGGTACTGGGAATTGAATCCAGGGACATTCTACCTCTGAGCTACAACCCCAGCCCGATTTTATTCTTTTATTTTGAAACAGGGTCTCACACTAAATTTCAGAGGGCCTCATAAGTTGGCAAGGCTGCCCACAAACCTGTGATCCTCCTGTCTCAACCTCCCAAGTACTAGGATTACAAGCATGCACCACCAGGCCCAGCTCAGGATATTTTTTTAAGTACTTCTTGGATTGCTATCAGTCATATGGTGATCCTTCCATCATACAAGTACAAATCTGTCTAGAGGAAAGAATTAGGGAAGGGAGACAGTGTGCCCCTTCCAGCTTTTAAAATGGCATGCTGCCTCTGCCCTTGAGCAAAAACAATCTAATCAGGTTTATCATCTAATAAGGAAGTTAATACAGAATTTATAAAATATTTAAGTAGCAGTATTCGTCTCGACGTTATAAAACATCTATTTGAGAGGGATTAGCATTCGCCCTTGCACATTTGATGAACAGAAAAGAAATTAGCAAGGTATTTCTGCTGCTGAATTCACTGAGCTATTACTCAATTATACATAATGAAAAAGAAAAAGTAAAAATGCCACAAAGCGCAGTGAAATAAAAATGACCTTTATTTTAAAATGTGCTTTCACTACTTTTTTATTTCTATGCTGTTCCTTCTACCCATTTCCTTATTTTAAGGATAAAATCAGAAAGATCATTTTATTTTCTGTCTTTGCTCTTCTTTGCTTGATACTCTGAAACATCATCCCTGGCTGCCAGCAGAGGCTCCTCGGAGGCTTTAAAACTATCCATCTATTTCACAGCTGGAGCACAGAAATTCAGATAGGAATCTAGCAAACAATCCAATTTGTTTCCCATTAAAAATATTTTTATTTTCTGGTTGAGGACCCCTTCTCAGGCTTGGGAATACCATGGGCTGTATTTATGGCAAAAAATGGGTATAATTTAACACAAACGGCTTCTCTTAACCTTGTTACCTGATCTACTTAAGAATATTCATTATTTTTCACTCCAATGTATGTTTCTGTAATTCATTAAAAAATTTGTTGCCATGCATTAGACAAGCTTATAGTGTACCAAGAGTGAATGAAAATGTTGATCTTTGTAGTTTACCATTTTCTCAAGTTAATTCTTGACTCCAGAAGAAGTCTTCTTTTTCGACTGTGTTATATTATTAAGACAAGCTTGGTGTGTATGTGTACTTTCAACTAAATGTGTTAAGGATCTATGTGACTTATCTATTATTTAAATCAATCTCACAATGTTTCAAAATAGGTACTTTGTTTCTACTTAAGAAATAGGAGAAATGAGATTCAAAGTCCTATTATTAGGTGGCTAAACTTAGATTGCAGGACTATTCTCTTTCGACTACGCACTCTCTTAAGAAGGGCTTGTTCTACTGGACACTTACGTATCTCAGAAGGACACAGCAAAACAATAACAAACCATGTGTGAAGTATAGTATAGGTTTTGAGGATGAGAGGTAAAAAATAGTTGATTCCCATCCATCCCATCAATTATTTCAAAAGTGGATATAGAGCTAAATTCAAAATCCATTACTGGCATGGTTTTTTCACTGGGCTCTTTTCAGATGGAAAAATATTGGCCATTAGCAAAGATTAAATAATGTACCTGAGCATGCCTCAAGCACTCCATTCCAGGGAAGAGTTTATTAACTATTATCTTGACAGTTGCTTGGGTTACTGAATTACAGATAATCCTCTATGTATAGGACATTTTATGCCAGTTTTTTTCTGACATGTATAGTAATTCTTTTTAAAAGAAATTTAAGTAATTTCCTTTTGGTGATCTTATCAAATCCATCTTTCTTCCTCTTCTATTTTTGGTTGAATCACTGACATGTAAGTTCAGAAATGAGCAATCACTATCGCGGAGCATTAAGAACATGCTTATCCCTCCTTTCAGAGTCCTCATCAGTCCCTCTTTGAGGAGTGCTCAGCCACTCCATGCCTCCAGTGGCTCCAGGGCCACAGTAAATGCTTCACAGCATGTTTTAGAGAGGGTGTCAAAAGGATCCCTCTGCACACCATGAGCCTGTTCTTCATTGCCTAGGAAGCTAGTGGGGCTTATAGAAGGTGTCCACTTTCAGGAGCTTTATAGAGAAGTGTGGCTTCAGGGTATTTATTGCTTTATAAAATGTAGAGGCAGCTACTAGAAGGAAAGCCCGGTGGACTCGTGCTCCTTTAATGGGGTTCCTTGACAAATATATAAGGAAACCTAAGAGAATTGAGCAGGTGACTGTGGGCTGAAGAGTACTGGAGGCAGGTGGGATGATCGTGAAACTACAGATGATTTGTACAGGTGACTCATTTCTCCATCCCGCAATTCCTTTAGTTTTGGAACAGGGTCTCACTAAGTTGCTGAGGGCCTCACTAAATTGCTGAGGCTAGCCTCGAACCTGCATTCCTTATGTCTCAGCCCCCCCCACACACACACCACCAAGTACTGGGATTACAGGCATGCACCACCATGGCCAGCTTCCAAGATTTTCTCTTAATGTGGAATTTTTTTTTTCTGTATGGAAGTTCCCTACCTAGACGTTTTCTACTACCAGAAAGACTTTTCCTGAAAACGAGATCAGCATATTATAAATTGTAATATACATATACGCTGCACTAGAATACCATATTTGCCTTCTTGTCCATTACTTAAAGACATCCAGGAACACACAGGTATACCAGGAGCCCACCTCAGGGGGCTGGTGTGCTCTGCACTCCCCAATGCCATGCCATGGTTGGAATAGAATATGCTGTAATCCAGTTTTAGGTGGAACTTTGCTTACTGAATTGACCTTCACTCTCTCTCTCTCTCTCTCTCTCTCTCTCTCTCTCTCACACACACACACACACACACACACACACACACACACACACCACTTCTGTCTCTGCTAGATTGGAAGTAGCTATCATATTTTATGACTAGCGCCGTCTCTTCTCGCTGATGCATGGGCGAGAGGCAAGGAGGGCTAACCCGAAGGAACCTCGCCGGCTCCTGTTTGGAGTTGAACCTCAGCTTTGCTTATCCAAACCCTCAGCAATCCAATTCTCCTCAATTCCCGCCCCCACCCTTCGCGTCCAGGTCCCTCGTCCCCTAAATTGCTCTCCCCCCCGGAGCCCCTTCCCAGGACAGGCAGGCAGTTAATCCCCTGAGCTCTCTGGCACTGTGGACCGGACCGGCTTTTGCAGCGTGAGCTCCAGGCTGGTTCTGTTCTCGCAGCACCCGCGCAGCCGCCAGGGGGACCCCGACCCGCCCAGGTGGCAACTGATAAGAAAACGTCTGAGGGGCGTGGAGCCGAGGGTCTACGGCGCCTGCTCCAAGGAAACCTCGGCTCCGCCGGGCGCCCCACGGCTCCGGGGCACTGGCGTGGCGGGGGGCTCCGGCTCTGGAACCCCGGGTCCCGCGGCGCGAGAGGCGAGTGGGTGTGTCCTTCTCCGCCCTCTGGCCTTCAGCCCCGAGAAGGACGCCTGACAGCCGTACTTTGTTCCCACAGATGGGTTTTGTCTGCGGGGAACCCGGGATCTAAAAGTGCAACTTCGCGGCCGGGGCGCGCACCGGCGGGATTGGGGTCCCGGAGGGGAGGAGCGGATCCTGTCCGCCGCCTCCAGGAAGAGGGGGGCGGCGGGGCCGGGGAGTTCCCACGGGTCGTGGGCGGCGGCCGACGGGCAGCATCCCGGTCCTGCAAGCCCGCGCCGCCCCCGCCCCAGTCCGCCTCCTCGGGGTTTCGGGCGTGAGCTTCAGGGCTGGGATCCTTCGGGAGCCGAGCAGAAAACTTTCCCTCCCGGGCACCTTTTGTCTCTTTTGGAGACGGCGACGCCTGCGCTGCGCCCCCGCGCCCGCGCCTCGCTCGCCGGCCCCGCGCCCTCGGAAGGCAGGGCGCCCGGACTCTGCGCGCCCGGGGGTGGCGGCGGCGGCCGGGGTAGGGGCGCCCGCCCCCTCGCCTGACTCATCCGCCCGCGGTGACCGCGCCGCGTCCCCGAGCCCCGCCGGGATGGGCAGGGAGCGCGCGGCTGCCCGCGGCCGCCCAGACTCCTGCTGACGCCCCCGGCCCCGCCGCCTCCGTGCCGGCTCCCGAGGCGCCCGACGTCCCCGCAGTCCCCGGAGCGAGAACCCGGAGAGGCCGCCCGACCCGAGGCCGGCGCGCAGGACAGGTGAGAGCCGGGGCGCGGGCGGCGGGGAGGGAGCCAGGGGCCGGCGGCGCGCCCTCCTCCGCCGCGCTCCAGCCTGCGGAGTTAGGGTAAACACCGACTCCAGAAGTTTGGGAAATAAACCAAGTCCGCCATCAGTTCCGGACTCCTCAGTCCCCAGAGCGCAAGAGAAGCGGTGCGGGACAGCCTCTGAGGACCCGGAGTCTTGGAGCGCCTGCCGGGCTGGGTTTCTCCAAGCTACACCCTCCTTTGTCTCAGTTCCAGAGAGTCAGCATTCTCTGTAAAGATGTCCACGGCGTTAATCTATGGCAAAGTGTGGGCAGGGGTTCCTAAGCCGTGTCTGTGCGTGGTAGTACCAACATAGGCAAAATGGAGAATCGCAGCAAATTATTTGCAAAATTCAGCCTTATTCTTCTCCCTGCACAGTCTATCCTTAAGAGAAAGGACCTAGAGCTTGCAAGATTTGCTCCATTACTCATTCTTTTGTGATAATTAATTGTTGAAGCCAACATTTCACATAGTGTGGGCACAAGCTCTCTGTGTATTTATTGCACTTTGATTTAGAGAAGTGTGTGTGTCTGTATTTGTAATAAAAACAATTTGTTGTCAGAGAGAAAGGCAGGTGCTCCACTATACCTATATATGTATATATTATATTTGTGCATATATTATATATGTGTTTGTATGTGTGTATGTATATGAAAAACTGAGTACTTAGAATCAGTCCCTGTACTTTAATGTGGTGTATTTCAAAATCAAATATGCCAGGCTTACCTCTTCTTTTGTGGTCCTTCAGAAGTAGTTATGAACAACAGCATAGAAAACATTTCAGAAATCAATAAATATTATTATTTGCCCAGTAGAGTATTGAACTCTTTCGGCTTTGCAATCAAACCAAGTTTAGAGATACCCTTTCAGTGGCGCTTTATGCATACATATTACCAGTCCCTGTGAATGCTGTTTACTTTAGTGGTTTGTCATTTCTTGCATTTTGAAAACCCATAAAATGACCTTCAGGTTGTTATTTGGCTATTGATACTAGAACCTATTACCATTTTGTGAAAATCTTGAAACTTTTTAAACCTTACTTTATTTTCCCACTCCTGTTTACCCATACGGAAACCTCTGACTGTAGTTTTATGCTTTTCAAACAGCTCAAGTGAGAAATAGGAGCCCTTCTAAAGAGAAAATAATGCTTTGATTAAGTAGAAACTATAGTTGAATTCTTTAGCAATTTAATGTTATGTTTTTTTTACTCTTAACATGTAAAGGGTTCATCTCATTGAGAATGATTTTACTTTAACAAAGCCCTACTAGACAGCTCATAATTATGCAATAATTTTGCTGTAATTTGTAACCCTGGTTATAATTGTCCTTGTATCTAGGCTGGGAAAGCCTTCAGTAAAGAGAGCTGCTGCGTAGGAAGTCTCCGTATGTAATTTCCAGGCAATTGGCACAGGGAGGCTTCACCTGTTGCTTCCAAGGCAGGTTTAGGTAAATGCAGAGTACACAGAAGACACCCATAAACAGTAAGATCAGGAAGGATCATTACAAAAAATGGATGACTTCACTTGTCATTTTAACTTAGAAGAATTTTTAGTGGAGCTTTTGCGTGCGCCAAGAGTTCCATTGCTATATTTGGACTTGTGTAGTTTCAGAATTTTGACAATAGCTCATTGGACAGGAAAGATAACTACTGACATATAGGGAGAGTAAATCTGAACTGATTGGTTAAACTCTCTTATTCCAGTGGGGACTCTTAACATAAAGGAAAAGAAATTCATATTTCACTGGAAATAGATAAGAGCAAAGATAAAAGCAAATGTCACCTTTTACATTTCTTAAACAAAAGTAGAAGATAAAAAAATAGTAAGTCCTCCTTGTAAATAATACGTCTTCATGTTATTTATCAAACCACGTAGGATTTAAAAGATGAAGAAGTTTAAAAATACATTTTATGTACTGTTAACCTAAATGGAAGATGGCATGGGGAGTCTCTCAAGCAGAATACAGCTGGAAAAAGAACTTGTGTAGTGACAGAAAAACAAACCTGCAATGAGATGGACCCTTTGTTTTATTGAGGGGTTTATGATTTGCAGTTTTATCAAGTGTTTCCACTTGTTCCTGGATTTAAGGTATGTTTTGTCTGCTGAGGTCTGATATGTGTCCAAGCACTCAGAAAATATCGCGAACACTTGCCAAGGAAACACACCTATGGTGGCTTCCTTGCTGGTGGGGAGGGGTCTGGCAAATGTGCCAGAGATCACCTAGCACCTGGGGTGGCTGTGAGCCCCAGGGGACTGGTGTAGACTAGGCAGCTGTCTGGTGGGTTGCCAAGGGCACTGGATGGGAAGCTGTCATCTCCACTGAGCCACTGATTGTTTGGCCCTGGACAACATCTTTGACCTTTGTGCACCTTGGTGGCCTCATCTGCAGGACAAGGACTTTGGGTGGTGACCTTTACATTCTCTTAAAAGGCTGCATGATGAATTCTGGTGGCATTAAGGGCAGGGAGAAATCAGAATGTGCATGGGGTTCTGGTTTGTAGAGTCAGAGTTGGAAGAGACTGGCTAGAAGATGCATGGGATGTAGGGAAAGGGAAATGGCTATGATAACAGGGAATAAAGGAGATCGCCCGAGGCATCTGGCTCATCGTTGATTATCTGAGTTGACAATACATAATAATATAATAAATACCAATTTTCGCTTGGTGCTTGATGGTTTTCTGTGAGTTTTCATAAATAATGGCAATTGATTTTCACAACAGTGTAACTCAGAGGTAATTAGAGCAGAAAGGTGATGAAATCAAGACTAGCACTGCAAAGCACGTTTGCACCCATATGCTCCACTGCCCTTCTGCAGGATTTATAGAGCTAGGAGAAGCTAAAGCACACTTTGGAACCATGAGTAAACATGAGAGAGAGAGAGAGAGAGAGAGAGAGAGAGAGAGAGAGAGAGAGGGAGGGAGGGAGGGGAGGTTGGCATCAGATTTTAGTGGAGGCGGAATTTCAGAGTAAAAATTTAGTTTACAGTTTGGAAGAGGAGATTCTCCAATTAAGAGTTTGAGCCCTCCTGAAATGCCTTGAATTCTGATTATTGATGTTTGATTGCTTCTGGTCTGTGCTTCCTCCCACCTCACTTCCTTCCTCTTCCCCAGCAGATTTCTGGGGATTTCACTATCACAGAATTGTGATAAGACCCTTCCAAGAGCTCTGAGTACAACTGGAGAAAGAGAAAGAAAATACCTACAACTTACATAAAGGTGAGGATTCTTGAGCCATTTTTATCTTATTGTGAATTAGAGGGATGTGTCCTGGTAGCAAGTTGTACTTTGGAGACTTTTGTCACCAGAATTGAAATTACACACAAGGCATAGGAACGTGGCAAGGTGTGAAGATGTGGATCTGTACATTCCGTCTTGCAGTACCCTGCCACTTTGTCCTGAACATTATTAATTGCACCAAGGCTGATCAAGTCCCCCTCCCTAACACCACCCTACCCAGCGTTCTTGCGGAAGGGAATTGTCAGGATTCATTTGATTATATGCACAAAGAACTTACATGTAACCAGGTTAAGCAAAAAAGGCTTTATGGTTGATGTGAATAGAAAGTCCAAAGGTGGACCTTGCTTCCATCATTGCTGAAACCAGAGACTCACATGACTGTCAGGGTTCTTTCTCTCCCCATTTCTCATCTCCACTTCTCTTTGGGTCAACTCTATTCTGAGGTCCTTTTCCTATATGCAAAGAAAGACCACTGTCTATAGTTACAAGTCTACATTTTTGGGTCAGGATCCATCAGAAAAAGAGATCCTGCCTCTTCCAGGTCCTATTTATGTAAATCTTTTTGAAGGGTTTCAGTAGCCCTGCTTAGTGGTCATCGAATCAGTCTCTATGTCAAGCAGAGAGTGCTACTGTGATAATCTCAGACTAGATCTTGTCCCCAACCCTGCGTGTATGTGGTTCTGGTGGTGGCTGGATGGAGAGAAGGCTGGTCCATGATGGAAAGTTCTGCCAAGATCACATAGAAGTGTGGTTCTCCCAAGCAAATGAAACTGCCAATTAAAAACACTATGTCTGCTACTGGGGACAATTGGTCTCTTCTACACAATGATGTGGAGTTTGTACATAGAGGCAACTCAGATGCCCAAAGCCAGGTAAATTTTAGTTAGTAGTGGGACGTTTCTCCTAAACACGCCGAAGCCCAGTGATGAAATAATGCCATCCTATCTAGACTTAAAAGGATCGTGGTTTCCAGAATAGTATTGAACAAGAAGTTCACCATTTGTCCATATTTGTGTTCTTTTAGCAAATATCCCTGTGCCTTATTTCTAGTTCAGGGATTTTATTTTCAGAAGCACTGCATATTTGGTGGTTATGAGATTGAAGACCTTTGCTTTGGGTATTGTAGGCCAGTGAAAATTTGAACAGGGAACTGATTTGATGAGCACAGAACTAATATGTCTGCAGGTTCATTGACTTTGTTGGAGATGTGCAGAGGGAAGCAGCAGGCACAGGTTAAGATTAGCACTTAAAAGGCATAAGTCCCAAATTGGTAGACAGGAAGTGTGAGTAATCTTATGAAAATCTAGCGAGGGTATATGTCACAATGAAGGAGAATCTGTGTTCATAGAAGCATTTTTGGAATGAAATGAATCAGAAGGGACCAGACCAGCAAAACAGGCTGGACCAGTAGGTGAAATGGTTGTGCATGGTGGTGGATGGGCTAACAGCATCCGGACTGTGGAGAAAGGAGGTCTGTGGTCACCATCACCACAAGTCTTGGAGGCATGCATAGAACTGACATTTATTGAGAACCTACCAGGTTTGGCAGGTGCCACTGAGGACCTATTGGGTATGGCAGGTTGCATGCTTTAAATTCATTATATTGTTTAAATGGATAACAGGCTTCTAAAATGAGAAAATGGAAAGTTAGGGAAGGTAAATAACCTACTTAAGTCTCTCTGGTTATTAAGTGGTCAAGCTGGAATTCAAGACCTGGCCGTCTGACACCATAGCCTGTGCCTTAACCACCAAGCGATACTATCTGTCAAGGCCAAGGTCAGAATCCATTGTATCAGGCCAACCTGCATGGTGGGTCCGCTAGTCCTTTTAATGTGCAACCAGAGAGCCAGAAGTCCAGGTCAGACCGAAGGCCGACGGCAGAGACTGTTAGGATGAAGGTACAGAGTATCCATGCTCAGAGACACGATGGAAGGAGTGCCAAGGTAAGACCCTTGCAAGGAATATCACCAAGAGTCTTAGTTTGGGGGCATGTAGTGTAGCAAGGAAAAGGGGTGGGAGCAGTCTCAGGAAGTAGAGCAGGTGGGCAGATCAATAGAACAACTGGGGTTTGATTGTTGATCTGAGAACAGGAACTCTACCATCGGCCCTGGCTTTAAATATCCTTCCTGGTGTGAGTCAATAAGAATATGGAATGGGCAGCTCCTCAGAGGGAGCCGCGATTCTGTAAGTTATCAGGCACCATGAGGGAAAGAAGAGCTAACGTTTGTAGGGTATCTACTATGTGCCTTAGATATATTATCTCACTTTTTGTATGTGTGTGTGTGTGTGCGTGTGTATGTGTGTGGTACAGGGAATTGAACCCAGGGGCATTCTACCTCCAAGCTATATCCCTGGCCCCTGTTTTTTATTTCTTGTTTTAAAACAGGGTCTCACTAGGTTGCTGAGAGTCTCGCTAAGTTGCTGAGGCTGTCCTTGAACCTCCGATTTCCTCAGCCTCCCAAGCGCTGGGATTAGACCTGTGTGCCACCACGCCAGGCTTCACTAAATCTTCATTACGAAAGACCTGGAAAGTTAATTTTGTGGGGTTTTTTTGTTTTGTTTTTTGATTGTTTGTTTGTTTGTTTGTTTGTTTGTTTGTTTTGTGCTGGGAAATGGAGGGTCAGAGAGGTTAAATTGCTTGCCTGAGCTCCTGGAGCCAGACTGGAGTTTGAAGGAGCTGGCTCAGAATCCCAGATCTTTCTGAATCCAGATTTCATCCTGGATCTTCAGGGAGCATCCTGGCCCCAGCAGGGCAAGGTCCATGTCAAGTCTGTGTGACAGGAATGGAGAAGTCAGCAGGGGCGTCTGGTTGGGAAGGAAGGCAGGGAGCTAGTGTGGAAGACATCGAGTGGGAGATGAGAGCAGCCCATGGTTGAGAGTGGTCCAGCAGGATTACACTCAGCTTTGGCAGAAAACTTAATAATCTAGTAGGTTTCTCCCCTTTAGTACTGGATCTCTATCATTATGCAGGATAGATACATCAGCAAGTCAGATGTCAGGAGGCCTAATTTTAGTTGCTGATTTTGGTTAAAGAGAAGGAACCTCTGCCAACCGCTAATGCCAGAAGTTACCTTTATACATGTAGAGACTTTGCCCCAAAATTAGATCATTTGCCCAGAAATATGAAAAATAAGAAGGTGATAGATAGATAGATAGAGAGAGAGAGAGAGAGAGAGAGAGAGACTTAGTACATGCTGGATGTAATAGGTATGTCGAACACCCTCTGGTTATAAAGGTCTATAATTACAGATGCTCTAAATGAAAGGATTTACTAATGGAATATGAATAACATCATATCATCTTCCAACAAAGACAAGGGAAGGTTTTTATCTACTTAGATGCATGAATGGTTGTATGTGCAAAAGACTCGTTTGTGTGTGTGTGTGTGTGTGTGTGTGTGTGTGTGTGTGTGTGTAGTAGGAAGGGTAACGCGAAGGTATAAGAAGAAAATAGACAAATTTGTGAGACTCTCGTAGGCTGTCTGGGGGAAGTAAAGCAACAGTGCACAACAGAATAATATGATCTTAGAGTTGGAAGAATTGGAGAGCAATCAAGAGCGCAGTGCTCACTAGTGCTATGAAATATAAAATTAATCGCAACAGCGGAACATAAATGTTATGGAGATTTTAAAAGGAATGGAACCATCTAAAATGCAAAAGGCCAACTGGGAGAGGCTTCCAGCAGAAGGCGAGTTCTGCTGAATATGCATGGGCAGAAAGGAGAGAAGAGGGTGGGCCTGAGAACTTGCCCTTCAGCCAGAGACCACCAGGAACACACCTGTGGTTGAACAGGTGTTTATCACCAGGAGGGAGGATGCCATGGGGAAATGTGGGTACCTCAGTTGGAGAGAGTTAGAAATCCCTGCTAGGGTTTGGGCTTGTGTTGGCTGGTTTGGGAGAGGGCTTTGCTCTGGATTGAAGCAGGCTTAATCCTGTGATTTTGTATCTTAATAAAATTTATCTAGAAGGAGGCAAGACTGGAGGGGCTAGTGCTATAGCTGGTAAAGCAGCAGCAGTCCCATTAGCCAGATTCGGGGGGCTGTTTGGCTTTCTGGGGATCAGACGATGTTCATGTTTTTGTACCCATTGGATTATAAGATCCTTGAGGTTAGGGAATCAAGTCTCATAATCTAATAAGAGCCAGCTGTAAAGAAATGATTGCAATACATTGAAACAAAGCTGGTAGACATATGAAAAGAATTTTGGAGTCTTATGAATCAAAAAGAATGCAAGCTCTTTTGCAAATAGTTAGCTAATAACAGAGGTGCTAAAAAGAAAATATTTTCCTTTTGAGAATTAGCATCTTTGTGCTGAGATGCAGGGTGAATCCAAAGAATTTCAGTACTTTCTCTAAGCTGATGTTGGCATAAGAGACACACATTTTGGCTCCCTTGGCAACAAGTCAGATAGGCTCAGAGAACATATACATGCAGGTATTTGTAGTACAGTAGTTTCTGAAGCGATGTTATTATTTCTAATCATAAAAGCAATAAATGCTCCCAATAAAAACTTTGGAAAATATGCTTAAGTATTAAAACTTCATGGAGAAAAATTTACCTATAATCTTATGACCCAAAGGCACCCATAATATTTTGGCATTTTCTTCCTCTGTGTTTTTAAATGAATTTTTCCACAGTTAATATTACAGCCTGCTCTGTTTGCTTAACCTTATGTCCTAAACATTTTCCAGCTTCTAGGCAACTTTATTAATGTCTGTATAATATTGGATTATATGGATATATCATAATTTACTAACTGTTCTCTTAAAATTGGACCTTTAGGCTGTTTCCAAATATCTGGCATTATAAATGGTACTTTGATGAAATCTTTGTTCAACTTTCAGATTACTTCTATTTTTTTGGACAAAGGTTATCCGTTTACTTATATTCCATTTTGTAAAATTTATCAGATTATTCTTAAAGCAAGATTCATGTAAAGGTAATTCCTGGGTCAAAGGTATGACTGTTTTAAGACTCATAGTACTTAATGCCAAACTGATTTTCAGAAAAAGGAAAATTGTGATTGATGGTACATGGAAATACCTCTCACCATGCCCTCACTAGATTGGTTTTTGTTTCTTGTTTTTAAATAAGAAAAGCTACCATCTCAGAATGAATACTAATTTATGCTAATGATTGTTTCTCTTGTTACCCCAAACTCTCTTTTAGAATGTAGACTCGTGCTTTCTAAAATGTGATGAACCATTCACTTCAATTTTAAAATGGATTCAGAAATGTTCCTGAGCTTGCAGATAGGGGCCCAGTATGGAGGAAAAATAGCTTGTGAATGATATTTTGAAAGTTGATACTGTTCACCCCTGCGAGGGGACTCTTCTGACTGGTGGAACAGCCTGCCAGTGAAAGGGCTGCAGGAGGAGGGCCCCACTCTGCAGAGCCAATCCCGCGACAGCCCTACTCTGTAGCCTTGGTGTCAGGTCCTTGGGATCATGGAATGTTGGGACTGCTCTGGACCCTGTCCTGTCCTATGGGACTGGAACCCAAGCAAGGTGATTCTGCAGCTGGGGTGACCCAGGGCCAGATTGTGCTGGGAAGTAGGATGTAGAAACACTTAAAAAATATTCCACTGGGTGTGGTGGTGCACACTTGTCATCCCAGTACTTGGGAGGCTGAGACCGGAGGATGCGGGTTCACCGCCAGCCTCAGCTACTTAGTGAGGTCTTCTACAACTTAGTGAGACCCTGTTTCAAAATAAAGAATAAAAAATAGGGCTGGCCGGGCATGGTGGCGCATGCTTGTAATCCCAGTACTTTAGGAGGCGGAGACCGGAGGATCCGGGTTCACGGCCAGCCTCAGCTCGCTCTCTCTCTCTCTCTCTCTCTCTCCTCTCCCCCCCTGTCTCTCTCTCTACCTAGTGAGGCCCTCCACAACTTCGTGAGACCCGGTTTCAAAATAAAGCATAAGAAAATAAGGCCGGGGTTGAGCGCAGAGGTAGAACGCCCCTGGGTTCAATCCCCGTACCGCAAAAAAAATAGGGCTGGGAATGTAGCTCGGAGGTAGAATGCCCCTGGGTTCAATCCCCA